>JAEAOA010001049.1:495000-520000 GCA_016746295.1 Potamilus streckersoni | reverse complement strand
TTAGACCCTGTACATCGTGCCCGGCAGTATGTATGGACATGTTGTTGATGCACTGGCAGGGCCTTAGTGAATCCTTGGGCCAAGAATTTATTCCTGGAAAGAACATTATTAACAACGAAACTATTATTGTGGTTTTATTTTCACAAGTTATATTAATATCATCTCAGATAAAAGAAAACAGCTTTTGTTTGAGTTGTTCCTATATAATTAAAGATTCGTTATTACAAGATTAAAAAGTGAGATAAAGCTTTTTTTATTTATGGATCAATAGACTCGTATTTTTTAGCAATGTAAAATTACCATTTGTATCAAATTCGGACTTCGTTCTAAACGTTACGGCAAAGATTTGTTTAATAAATTAAAGAAATAGAACCAAACTTATTTCAATGATAGATTAAATAATATAAAGAAAATCTTATCCTTAATAAATGCATTACTTTACGTTCAAATAACTTCCATGTGATATATTTATTTCTCTTCCATTATTTTGTGTGCTAACAACCCCAATGTCAGGAATATAAAATAAAATATACAATTTTGCAAAATTATACCCACCATATTTCAAGCCCAAAGGCCTGGACGTGAAAGTAAGCATCTTTGATGCTGAATTCACTTTGAATATCGATATCAGTCACCATACACTTCCCGTAGTTGTCCGCGGTGACTCTGTTTATTAGTTCCGGCTTCAGACTGAAATAATTCAAATGTGATCCGATGTTGAAATGTACCTTTATATAACAGCAAATATTACAATATTACTGCTGGTAGCATTACATCATTTAATGTTTCATTGAATAAAAGCATATTTGGTTTGTATAAAATCACAGGCGTACTGGAAAGGATTGGGAAGTAACGGTGGTCTACAAGAATAAGGCCATACTATTCATAATTTCTGTCAAAGGCATTCTTCAGTTTTCTCTTTTACAAGCAAGATATGGTGGACGAGCATTTTGTCTTGCTAATAATTAAATATATAATAAGGCACATACTGTTCACCTTATTTCTGCAGGAGGGCTTAGTGACATATCCACGTCTTTTCCTGACCAAACCAGAGAAGAGTTGAATCCCATCTGAAAGCAAAAGCATTAGATGTGTAGCAAGATACTATACTGCCATTGGTCGCTCAAAAAACAGACATAAATCGCGTAAATAGGTAACTCAAGCCTACGGCAATTTGTTTTCAGCGCTAACCATTCTCAATTGCAATAGTCCCAGATTTAAAAAAAAAATGATATACACACTTATGATATCTTATCTATGTGCCATCATTACCCTAACAAAATGTAATAGATTTTGAGACAAAGTTGGGGCAAATGTTCAAAACTGTATAACCAAAACTAAATAAACTCGAAAGAGGACTCGTTAACATGTAAAACCTTCTCGAATTATTTATTACGTACTTATTTTCAGAACAAGTGTTGTATAGGGCATAGTATTTTATGCTACATTTATATAGATTTTTCTTGCCATCAATGTTATTAGTACACAAGTATGAACCCACAATTATGCGCGCGTGTGTGTGTGTGTTTGTGTGTGTTCCACGAAACCATCAGTCAGTATACGTGTTTCAAAAGCATTTTATAGTAAAAGATTTATATTCAGAGTGGGGCGCAATTTGTAATCGTATATTGACAGATTAGCGATTTTTTTTTTACCTTGTGTGAGAATTTAATCCTAACATTTGCATGCTCGGGAAGGACTGATTTAATCGACATAGGGGCAACAGTCCAGTTAAAGACTGACACGTCTCCTTGGGGTTTTCCAATCGTGAACATCGATTGAGCTAGAAAGTAGATATAGGACAAAAATGATTTTAAACTTGCAACATGTAATTACATATAAATCAAACATTTTCAACACCAGCATACAAATGCCAATGATACTACAACAACACTATTAATGATAATAATTCGTCCTCGCCATTGTCGTTGTCATCATATGAATTATCATTTTCCTCAAGCTGACCAACCAATTCTAAAAGAGATATAATTTACGCACAAATACGCATACTTGATCATTTAGAATTTATGCATCTAAATTTAGTTCGTTTCAAACAAAATAATATTTAATACTGACTTCGGGTTTGAACTTTTTAGGCTTTAGTCTGTTCAGCAGTATCAACATGAATTTGATTGGATGGCATCCAAACAATGATTTTACTACAAGTTGCGAATCTAAAACTTGTTCAATTATGGCATGTGGAAACAGGCATTCAAAAATAAATCATCATCACAATTAACAGTGATACTATGAACGGTTCGTAAGGCAACTACACCTGTCATCATCTTGTCAACCGGTAATTATCTAAAATTTGCCAGCCATAGTATAATAAACTAAGCAGATGGATGTTACTTTCATCGCTTTGAAATCTTGTGTTGTTTTCTGTCTTACGTCTTAGTAATGAGAGAGAGAGAGAGAGAGAGAGAGAGAGAGAGAGAGAGAGAGAGAGAGAGAGAGAGAGAGAGAGAGAGAGAGAGAGAGAGAGAGAGAGAGAGAGAGAGAGAGAGAGAGAGAGAGAGAGAGAGAGAGAGAAGTGGTGGTGGTGCTATTGTTGTTTGGTTTTAAAATGTCGGAAATAAGAAAACGAGTATAAAAAATATAGTTTTTGACAGCAATATCTTTAGATATACGCATTCTATAAATGCACCTCTTGAACTATCCAAGCATAATTAGAAAATTGTACATTAGTCTAGATTTCATTATCTCTATTGCAATTATCACTTACATAAAACATAAGAGCCATCTGTCCTATATTTATTTCTCAGTATTGCTGGACCACTGACGGCAGCGTGTACCTCCGCTACAACGTCAACACTGTACGTCAGCAGGAGTTCGACGGGTGGAAGCCTGGGAACTACGGCGAGTGGTATCCTTAGGAGTTGTTTTGGCAAGGACTTCCAGAATAAGACGCTACCGTTAATCGTCATCTCTTTTCTGAATCTCATCGCTAAGTCGGTGTGCATTTCAATATCCGTTTCAAACTAAAATATATTTTGAAAATTTTTAATTTCATATATTTTCGATGACAACATGATTTAGGAAAATAAACCATTCTAGTACTTTCTTTGAAGGCGAATATCAAACAAATAATATAACATTCTGCGTCATTCAGCCGAGACACGTGTTCCATGTTTAATATTTGACATCAAAATGGCTGCATTGATTCATTTGTCTTTAGCAAAACTGATTCCACATGGACATATGCTATTCTAACGGATTAATCATACTATTTATTTGTAACCATAACGGATACATTATTGTCAGTGGGGTTGTAAGGAAGCTTCTAAGCTATAGTTTATTTTGTCTGAAATAAATACATGGTGATATAGCTATAATTCAATCCAGCAGGGATTGAACCAATGACGCGACCAACGGCCACTATAACCAAGTTTTCCTGTACCAGGGCTTTTGCGTTCATCCTCTAAAAAGCAGTTGCTAGAAGACTCGATTATATATATATATATATATATATATATATATATATATATATATATATATATATATATATATATATATATATATGACAAAAAATTATAGCGGCGAAAATGCAAAACCGTTTCCTAACGTTTCGAGCTAAACTCTTCGTCAGAGGTGAAAACAATAAGTTTATTAATAAAACAAACCATCCCTTAACTCACAATCTACTAAAAAGTTTGGACTCCTTCATCTTAGAATGAATAGTGGCAATTTACAACAAGAAATATAATAAAACAAATTTATGAAGGAGTAATAAACGAGCGGTTTCTTTAGTATATCATATCACGAACCAGTCTTTATATTGTGACCTAACTCTAACAACAAATGACGTGACAAAGCTTGCTGAGAGATCCATTCCAGAAATTGCATCCCAGTCGAATCATGCAAAGAGATTTCTTAGATAATAATAATAATAATAATAATAATAATAATAATAATAATAATAATAATAATAATAATAATAATAATAATAATACTACTACTACTACTACTACTACTACTACTAATATAATAATAATAATAATAATAATAATAATAATAATAATAATAATAATAATAATAATAATAATAATAATAATAATAACAATAACAATAACAATAACAATAATTTAATTACTTGGTTAGATAGTAAACAAATTTTGCTTCGGGTGCAAAATTAGTGACTGGTTGTAATTTTGACAATGCTGTAACATGAAGGTCAGATTTTGTCATTCGGCCAAAGGTCCCACGACTTTTAAATTGAAGTATCCAGTGTATGGTTCCTCACGTGTACGTTCTTTGTCTGTCCACTCTAGGTTAGATCAGTCGGTAACATCTCCTGCGACTCGACTAAATGTCCATTCGAACAGTAGCGGATGTGACATTCGTGTTGCTTTTGTTGCGAATGAGCTTTGGTGATTATTGATTCGCTTTCTGAAATCGATAGTTTCGCGAACATATTGAATGTCATGTCAGATCTCGCATGTCAGAAAATAGATTTTATTATTGGCTTGACATCCTAACTTCTGAATGATATTGTAGCTAACTCCTGTTTTAGATCTTCTGAAAGATTTTGTCTCGGGCACATGTTAGGAAATTTGAAGTTACTCTGGCACGTACAAGATGGTCCTTGAGATTTTTAGGTCAAAGTATGCAACCATAGGAACTTCTTGAACTATTTATACCTTTGAAGCCATATATATATATATATATATATATATATATATATATATATATATATATATATATATATATATATATATATATATATATATATATATATATATATATATATATATATATATATATATATATATATATATATATATATAAGAGCCCAGGAAGGCGGAAAGGTTAAAAAAAGCTCGCCTTTACCGCTTATTTCCCGTTCATTGCCATCTAACCACTCTTGGTGCGAATTTGTGTATCGGGCTCGGTCAATGTGAGTATGTATAAAGGCTGCCAGAAAATTTGGTGGGTCGGTGGTATAGTCTATCCTATGCTTAGAAATGGCGTTCAATCCAAAATAGCATCACACACACACAAACACACACACACACATACAACGAGACTGGTTCCATATCTAACATCTAAATAATAATAGGTCACAATAAAAATATGAGGAAACGAATGAGTAAAGAGATAAAGAGATATAAAATGTAAATTGTTCCAAACCTTTCATTATTTCTAAAGATGAAAATGCATTTGGGATTGGTAATATAAGATCAAACACATCGATAAACTGTAAACTATTTTGCGTCAAAAGGCTAATCGTTCAAGTAAAATTTGATTAAAAAAACAAACTTTATCTTTAAGTTGAAATAAATCAATATTTTAAATAATTAGAAGTAACTTACCTGGGAAACATACTGTTTCAAGACAGGTTTGTTGTCCTTCTTCTCGATTTTCAAATCACTGTGGATTACAATTCAAACTTTAAGAAATATTTTCTAGTAAAATATTTACACAGGTAGAGTTAAAAATAAAATTAATTTCAAGAAATGATAAAGAATGCTAAATAGGTCCTAAGAAATGCATGACTTAAACTTAGAGCAAAATGTTTCATAACTCATATCTACCAAAGTTAATAAATTTACTCGAGGACCTGGGTTCGAAACTCCGTAGGGAGCGAATTTAATTTCTCTAACCTGTATGATATTATTGTTTGTATTAAACTATATATATATATATATATATATATATATATATATATATATATATATATATATATATATATATATATATATATATATATATATATATATATATATATATTCACTCACAAAGTATATGCCATTCTTTGTTTGGAGAAGCAGGATATACAGTCCAGTGAGAAGTAATCTGGCATGGCAGTAATATCCACCTCGTTAGTATGGATCTTCAAACCCAAATCATTTGTTCCATTCATCCGTGTTATTGAGAACTGTGCACCAGCCTGGTTTCTGTCTGCATCGTAATTAAAAGGAATGTATAAAGACTCGTTCGCGTGCCAATCTATTTGATTGAGGATGTCAGTCAACATGTTGGACATGTGGCGACGGTTTCGTTTGCTTCGTTTTCGTCTCAGTTTAGAACTACTTTTCCCTTGGGTCAGTTGGACATGTATCGAAGCTTCTTTTAACAGGTCAAATGGTCTATAATAATAATAATAATAATAATAATAATAATAATAATAATAATAATAATAATAATAATAATAATAATAATAATAATAATAATAATAATAATAATAACAATAATAATAATAATAATAATATAAAATCATTATCATTTATAACGCCGACTTTGTAGACTTGTTCATATTTGTGCTTTCCTATGTTTACACACAAAACAAAACAACTGCAAATTATTCCATTTTCATACAGTGGTGGAGGGTTATTAAACAGAGGGTAGCTTTCAACTTGTCATAATCAACTGAAGGTCTTATCATTCAATTTTCTTCCAAATGGAACGTTTATAATTCCAGCAAACATGCCTGACCAAAATTATATTTAGATGCTTGTCTTTCTTGCACTGCATTCATTCACTCTAATAATTAAATTCATATATGGTATCGATAACTAGATCTGGTTGTTCATACAAATATGGATGCAGCATTATAATAAGTTTTTGGAAAGGAACGAATCTCAAATTTCTTTGTCACCACGTTGTTCAGTTTGATGACCCTAAACTTCTAGCGTTATAATAAATTCTTCCTTGTCTCAAGTTCTTGAATGTGAAACTTACCCAACATCTTCAATGACCAAATCCATTCTTGACTCTTTTGGATGGTAGATGTCCTTGATCTTTGCGTATATTCCTTTATGGGTGTTTTTCGTGCTTGACAGAAAACATTTCCACTTGGCACTACCCAGAATTATCTGTCCTTCATGCCACGCAGGAAGAGTTACCTCCTCATGGAATGCAACTAACAGCTTATCATCCTTGCACAGCATTCTCTGCAACAAAATAGTTCTTGTTACTTACCACAAGAAGTGTTATCATTATGACATACAATAAGCGAATCTTCCCCCTTATAAGGCATGTAGTGACCTTGACCGAAACCCTCATGTTTTGTTATATAGTCAGAGTAACCAATTAGTGATGTTTAACTCAACTAAAAACGCAGGACATTTTACTTTTATGGACGTGTTATATGTGTGAAAGGTGGAAAAGTTATTATCAGTAGAATGTAAATTGTCACAGAAACAAGTTTCATCTTCTTTTGGCCTAACTTGACCTACTACTTTCATTTTTAGACCCTAAATTAATAGGAATGGGGATTCTTTTCTGCTCTATGGAGCAGCCCAGCAATAAGAATTGTCTGATGTCTGCGAGGCAGTACTCCAGTAATCTCACGAAAGCCAGTTCTCTTTGGCAGGTCACTGCAAATCATGACCTTTTACCTCTACATCAACTTGGGCACCCAACCAAAACCATTCATTTAAAGTATGTGAAAAGAACTTAGTTGAGCTGCAGCAAAATTGTAAGCGAACATACGGACAGACCCAAACCGGCATCTCCTTTCTAATACCATCGACTCGACGGACGAACAACCATCTGTCACAGGGCTGGTTGTGAGGTAGGGTGGTGAGGAGGCTTCTACTAATTATTTTCTTTCTCTGTCGTTTTTCCCAATAAGGATAATGTTTTGGATGCAATTTTAATTCAGAATTAATCGTTCACTTTTTTGAACGCTCGGAGAAGTATGAGCCAAAAAATAATGCAGCATTGTTTGGTTAATACTTTAATATTCGTAAAGAAATAAATTAAATTATAATTAAATATTATCTCAAATAATGAAAATACATTTAAAATGTGTATTTTTAATAAACCAATTTTAACTTTTCTAACCGTGCTCGAATACATACAAATTAGACATCTGTATCAGTGATTTGCTTAGAGCTAATCAGGAATCGTCAACCATTTGCCTGGTGACATGGAGCAAACTGACCCATGGTCATTATAACGTTACTTGAGGATTATTTTGGATTTTATTTACATTATTTAAATTTAAGTCCATGACGGAGGAATATCCTTACGATTGAACAACAAGATTAATTTAGAGTTGCTGAATTATTTGTGCATTTTTTTCTCTTAAGACAAAATTTTTTAACAGCGTCTACCTGCTGTAGGTAGTATACACCATTCGCTATTAGAAAAGAGCATTCTTCTTTCTTTACCAATATAATTGATATTTTACTAAAGCTGGCAAATATACCTACTTAACAGAATATATTTTAAACACACCCCACACAATCAGAAACAGAGAGAAACAGAAAGTCGAATATTTTATGGACTGCAAATTCAGGATTGATACATATACTCAGATTCTTTTAGTTTGGGCTGAAAAAATCAGATAGTAAATCTATTTTAAGGTTTAATCAGAGTGGCTCTTTGTGATTACTGTCAAGGAAAGGTTTTCTAACAAACGAAAGGCAGCAGTTATTGTTGATGTCTTTCGGTCAAAACATTAAGTATGATCTTCTCTACAAAAGCCACATAAAATTTAGATTAATGTGATTTGTTCAATACTGTAGATGTAAAATTTAGATCAATGTGACAATGTGATTTGTTCAACACTGTAGATGTAAAAAATGTGTGTTTGTGTTGGAGAGAGAGAGAGAGAGAGAGAGAGAGAGAGAGAGAGAGAGAGAGAGAGAGAGAGAGAGAGAGAGAGAGAGAGAGAGAGAGAGAGAGAGAGAGAGAGAAGTACATCATTTTAGAACGTTTAATTTTTGTATTGCCATGTTTAACACTGATGGATAATCGGGAGGGGTGGGGTCGTTCCTGAAAGGGTCCTCTAATTCCTCTTGTTCGATGCAAGCACGGGGGGGGGGAGGGAATGCGGCATCGGTAGCATCTTGCGCTCTCATTGATACAAAGTAGCTAGGTAATGATTGTAGTGTTTATTGGATCGAACGCGTGGATGCAACTATTTCTCGCGTGGATTTGGTCTGCGGCTTGACTGCTTGCTTGAATCCAGCTGTGAACAGTCTCGTGATCGGGCAGATATTTTTGAATCTCCGCTATTAGCACCCGTTTTAATCGTTTGGTTTGGCGTATGAGCACTGGTGCCTTTTATATTAACAATAGAGCGTGTTTCTCACAGAACTGCATTACACGCATTAGAAAATTGTGTCGAAACTGATTTTGTAGCGCATGAATCGATAAGAAATGTTTATGGTGACAAATCCGTAATGCGTCGCCTGTGTGTATATGAATAAAGTCTTAAAACGATTGTGATCCATGTCGTCACAGCACCATGTGGCATGAATATTTCTTAACCTGAGAGCGTTTCTCCCGCTGAACGCCATATTGACATTGTCGGCATCTGCTAATATCACTGAGTACAAAGAAGACATCTGTGTTTGTATGATGTCCTCGAGAGTACATTCGTGCGAATTTTTTTTTTTTAGCGAGCATCACATTTTTACGCACCACAAAGTTGTTCCCATAGGTGCAGATGTCATTGCAAACGACTGTTCGCAAGCCTGGCTGAAGTATTTCAACACATCTTAACAATTGATCGTCTTCCAACATAGTTATCATGTGCCAGTTTACCCACGTGAGACATCACATGATAAAATTTAATAACAACTGACCGGAATGGACTTAACGTTGATCGCCTGATCGAATCATTAAATCCAACATTATGCTTTTTTTCCGTGCTGGGTGTGACTTCATATTGTGTTCGATGCAAAACAAAGAGACACGACGACAAGTTGTCACATGGACGAACAAACACAAGAGTTCGGAATTATGTGTCCGCTGTCGCCGAAATAAATACAGATTAGTCAAGGTGTCGAACAGGTAAAAAAAAAAACCTTTGTCTCGTCGGGACACTATTTTATCTGCTTTAGGTAAACCGCCAGGGACACCGTGGGCCAAGAACATCTTCTCTATAGACCGCGAGGAAGTACAAGTGATACCCGCTTATGTACAGTTATCAACCGGGGTGTGTATTAATACGATAACTCAGCAACACCACTACCACGATTACATGTTGATGGCTTAGTTATTTGTCAATACAAGCTATAGAAGACAGATTAGAATCAATAGTTCGATATCCCAATAACATTTCAACGTGATATGTGTGGCAATACTTGCTTGAGTGTGGTGTCAGAGAAAGAAAGTTTTTGACAATCAAATCACAAACTTTTTGCTGCTTTTTATCATAGCGTCTGCGTGCTATTAGTTTTAGTGCGATAACCATGCTGATTTAATGTTGCGAACGTGGAGTTGGAACGTTTTTGGCATCGTCGAAATCCACCCTGGACAACCGTAACATGTTTTCGAATATGTTACATAATAAATATACTCCAAAATTGACCAGTAAATATGATCAGCGATGATCAAGATTTGCTTTCATTAATCCCTCTAAACTGTACCGTTATAGAGTGTCTAAGATTTTAGCGCTGGTTCAATCTCGCTCGCTGACACGTGCACGACATCGTTTAACACGAGAAAGTCGTTGTCGGGTGACCTGGTGTCATTGTGGCCATGTATTATATTTTGGCGACGACTATTACGCGGATGATACAATAGAGAGATGGGAACTGCTGAAAGTTTACCTGATACAATTTGAACAGTTCTTGTTGGATGTTGGGTGTTGCAAAATACTTGTATAAGTAAAACACATGGAAAAAAAACTCCAATGGAAGTGACTGGGAATACTCGCCAACTATTCTTCGACTAAACCTGGTTTGATTGCAATCTCAAGCGTATTTTACTGGTTTAAGATATTAACGATAATAATCATGTCCTTCTTTGCATTAATATGCATAATTGCGCAACCAATCAAAGTGAATCAACAGCTATCGGATGATGGTTGTCTGATTTTCATACTCGAAGCAGCAAGCATGAAACTTTTCTTGCGTGTTCTTGGGAACCGTGCAAATTTAATCTTATATTATTACACTGGCACTCTAGCAGTTGTGTAATCTACTGATTCTTGATGGAAAATGTGTTGCTCTTGTTTGATTGTCCAGTGGTTGTATGTTGTGCTGGGAAAATTCATTTTTATTATCGATTCATAAAGCAAGGAAATTAAAAAGGGCTTAACCAATCAGACTGCTGGAAATTGCAATAAAAAAGAAACACACGACATTATTTATTGTAAATAAATCATTTTGATTCTGATGCAAGTGTTTTTATTCTTCTTTTCTTTTCTGTCACTGCGTTCACTTTGGGAACATGTTATTAAATGTTTTAAGAAGTATAAGTATTATCAAAGGGTTTTTTAAAAAAATATTTTCATATCACAGTTCAATGTATCAACTGTTATATGTGACACTTCTCTGTACATTGGAGAAATTATCAAAATGGAGGAAAACTGAGATTTTACATATTTATAAAGAAACGAAGAAACTCTAAACACCATCCAGATAGACGGATGATTTTATCTCTGTACCTAATAATTCATACATTGATATATTTATCCATCGATCATTAATCTGTAGACAAATACATACATACATACATACATATACATACATACATACATACATACATACATACATACATACATACATACATACATACATACATACATACATACATACATACATACATACATACATACATACATACATACATACATACATACATACATACATACATACATACATACATACATACATACATACATACATACATACATAGAGTTAAACACAAATATATAAAGAAATTGGTATGTAGATAAATAGATACGAGAGAAAATAGAAAGATAATTATAAACGGGATAATTTATATTTTTACATCATTTTACCTTTATTCCAGGTGTCGTATCCAGATGTACAATGTCCGTGAATTCACCTCGACTTTCAAGAGTAATCTCTTGACCATTTTCTCCGGAAAATTGCACATCGTGATGAAATATGTCTTCTAAGGAATATACGATTAAAATGCAACTAAAAAGGTTAAATAGTGCAGGAAGATAATGACAGAACAACATGTTTAATGCTACTAAAAACAGTGTACGAGAAGCGCTAAAATAGTTCCTTTACCGCGGAGTAGTTCTCTTCTACTGATCATCGATTGGTAAATTGGGGAGTTGCTCTTCAAGTTTGATAAATCGTCAGCGTGAGTGCTTCCTTAATGTAGGATAACGCCATATAGTCGTATATGTCATAATAGTCTCTCTCTCTCTCTCTCTCTCTCTCTCTCTCTCTCTCTCTCGCACACACACACACACACACACACACACACACACACAGTTCAGGCTATCAAGAGTCACTCAAGAAGAAACAACATAAACTTTAACTTCTTAAAATAATAAACAGAAAGTAAGAGAAAAATAAAAACGTGAAAACTATCGTCAATATGTCAGATATCTGCATATCTTTGAGACGCTCGCAATAATTATGCGTTAAAGATATTAATAACATATCTGTTTATTAGTGGAAGGTATCCAAGTCAGAAAATCTTATAAATGTTTCCATTTTATATGAAATTTGTGAAACTTTTATAAATTATTTTCTTATGAAGCACTGAAATTAAAAAGCGTGTAGTAATTTATTAGATTTTGAATAGTGTATGTATGTATGTATGTATGTATGTATGTATGTATGTATGTATGTATGTATGTATGTATGTATGTATGTATGTATGTATGTATGTATGTATGTATGTATGTATGTATGTATGTATGTATGTATGTATGTATGTATGTATGTATGTATGTATGTATGTATGTATGTATGTATGTATGTATGTATGTATGCATGCATGCATGCATGCATGTATGCATGCACGTACGCACGCACGTACGTACGTATGTATGTAAGTATATATTTATGAATGTATGTATGTTCGTGCGTGTACTTGTATCTGCAGGCAAATAACGTTTCGGTAGGTCTGGGTTTATGCTCTTCGTGTGTCCTATGATTTCAAACGAAAATATTAGACCCAGATCTGCTAGCATATAACGTAAAAATAATTTCTTTGATTATTTAATTAAAATCTAGGTGTAAGAAGAGATAAAATATGTAAAAAGTAGACGTAATTACATACAGCTAATACTTGTTAAATAGTTTAACCTATATATTAAGCGAAAATGAGATATTCTGCATTCACAAAATTTAGAAAATTCAGTTCATTAAAAAAATACTGATATTGCCTTTTTCCTTTGCATTCTTATATTGATATTCAATGCTGAATGTTATTACGAACAACCTAAAGTTTTCATACAAAAACAAATTTTCTCTAAGATATTAATTTGTTGGGAATTATTTTGTCCGATTTTAATTTACTTTTATGTGGTTTACTCACGTGAAGCGAAATCTTTTTTTTCTGGCATATACTTATATACTAATAAATCTGGTGTCAAAAACATTTACACGGCTTCATTACTGAAACTTTAATATAAAAATATTGCATACATAGGCGCCTCATTTGCTAATAAAATGGAATAGACTTATAAGAGAACAAAGTGACCTTTGCCCCTTTGCCTGATAACTGATATTCAAACGTATTACTACTCGAAATATAGTCCACTACAGGTATTATTCAGGCTAAAACAACAGGTTGAGACAAGTCCATGTTCTACCTCTTTGATAGCAGATTGTGTCTCGTTCTTGGTCTATCATGGAGTAGAATTCACCTGAATCTTCACAATGTATTTTAAAACATCTACTTACATTCTCGCTATTATTATTGTTTTTATTATCACAGCGAGTGGAAAATATTTTGAACCTGGGTACGATCACCATTATGTCTACAAATCCACATCGGATTACCTTGGGATGCAGAATGTTACCAGTGTAATGAAGGTATTCTCTCTCTCTCTCTCTCTCTCTCTCTCTCTCTCTCTCTCTCTCTCTCTCTCTCTCTTTCTCTCTCTCCGGATGCAAAAGCACGTATTTCATCACACATTACTTGATTTATTTGCAATTTGTATAATAACCCATCATTTTACTATATGATGTATTTATTCTATTGTTAATAAATGTTTGAAAATTATTTTTATTTTCAGTCATATTTTATTAGTTCAAGTTCAATTTATTTGCAACAGTTATTGGAATATATGAGTTGCTACTATTTAACTGAATCCTTCAGAAAACAAGTATCAGTTGTGCAACTGAAAAAGAAAAGAAAAGAAAAGATAACATAACTCAAAGCAACGCAACGTCACGTAACGTAACAAACTTATAGGATTGGTATTCATGATGTTTTCTACTATTCTTACCACACTGGCTAGAATAATTGGCGACTTAAATTAGGTATAATTTGTATACGCCAATTCGATAAAATTTGTGAAGGTTCAATGCCTAGCATCTTCCTAAACAACAAGAATAATAAAAATACTGTTGACTCATAACTGCTACTAAATCAGTTAATTAGTAACCAATTCGTAACAAAGTGTTTACTTATGTGTCTTACAGGAGCCAGTGTTTCCAGATTGTATGATAGATGTAAATGTTTCAAGTCCAGTAAATGAATGACATGCTTTAAACTTCTTGTGTGTGAATTTATTATGCTTATAAATTGCTTCAACTATAAAGACGAAATATGCGTAATCTTTCTTTCCCTTATAAATGATGTAGAATTATAAATTATACGGATGTATTCTTTCCTTTACTTAAAAATGATGTAGAATTATCAATTATACGGATGTATTCTTTCCTTTACTTAAAAATGATGTAGAATTATCAATTATACGGATGTATTCTTTCCTTTACTTAAAAATGATGTAGAATTATCAATTATACGGATGTATTCTTTCCTTTACTTAAAAATGATGTAGTATTATCAATTATACGGATGTATTCTTTCTTTCCCTTAAAAATGATGTAGAATTATCAATTATGAGGATGTATTCTTTCTTTCACTTACAAATGGTGTAGGATCATCAAAATCTTGTTGTGAGTCTTTTTCTTGCTTTTTTATCAGTTTCACATTCGCTTTGTCAACTCGAGTGGAAATGGAAATCTACATTCACTTTACCTGGATAGTTTTGTTCAATTTTCGCAAAGCGGATACTGTGAGTATTTTTTTATACGTTGTGCATTTTTTCTATGAACCGTTTCAAAGAAAAGAAAACCCTCAAAACAAAACAAAGCAAACACTAACGAACGGAACCTTTTATTTTTTGAAACATTAAATATTTCCTTTCTTAGCAATACTGATCCTTTAGTACTTCCTTTGGATATTAGACTAGTCCTTGCATATTGATGCAATTATATTAGACTCGTCCTAGTACATTGATACAGTTATATTAGACTAGTCCTTATGCAGTAATAGAGTTATATTAGACTAGTCATTATGTTTCGATACAGTGATTTTAGACTAGTAATTGTACATTGATACAGTTCTATTAGACAAGCCCTGGTGTATTGATACAATATTTTTTGACTAGTCCTTTTGCAATGATACAGTTATATTAGACTAGTCTTTGTACATCGATACAGTCATATCAGACCAGTCATTGTGCGTTGATGTAGTTATATAAGACTAATTCTTGCGCATTCATTCAAATATGTTGGACTAGTCCATGCAGATTGATAGTTAGGTTAGTCCTTGTTCATTGATATAGTTGTTTTTGATTTGTCCTTGTGCATTGATACAGTTGCTGTTGTTGTTGTTGTTGTTGTTGGGCTTAACGCCATTTTTCAGCACACGATAGGCTATTCATGGTGGCCAGTATTAATGGTGGAGGAAGAAACCGGGAAATCACCAGAAAGAACCACCGACCCACGAGAAGCTACTGGCAAGCTTTCTCACAAATCCACATTCGCCGAATCCTAGACTCGAACTCACGCAGACAGAGGTGAGATGGCAGTGATCCGTAACGGACAGCGCTTTAGACCACTCGGCCACTCGGGGATACAGTTGCATTAGACTAGTCCTTGTGCATTTATATATATATATATATATATATATATATATATATATATATATATATATATATATATATATATATATAGTGAATTACATTTGATTTACTTTCTACTGGTTAATGAATAATAATCATTAGGGATCAGATACTAGCGTTATTTTATGAGGCTATAGATAGTTTTTGACTTTTACATGTTTCTACACACCTACTTTTATTATTTTCAGATGCCGAAAACCCACTACATTGGAATTTGTCAAAACCGTAATGTATTTTTCTGCTATGAAGCTATTTTCAAACGCATCGAAGTAATTGCAGTTACTGCTGAATAATATTTGAATAAATTGTAGTATATTAAAAACTCTTATTTTTAAGATCAGTGTATACTAATGCTAGGAAATTATTTAATACAATTATATTCGTTTATGATGCACTGGAAATATACACAAAAATAAAATGAAGGTTAATAAGTGATGTACATTATTTTATCAAAGTAATTTTGATTGTGGATAAAATGACGGAAATATTATTATAAAGACAAAAGCGATTGGAGCCTAAGAAAAGAGATGAATGAACATGAAATATTCCTACAATATATAACCATATTCACAGATTTTTGTTCCGGAGTACCCATGATGGAGTTGTAGAGATGGTACACATCCATCCAGAGGACCAAGATGAAGTGTTGACTCTCAAGAAAGTCCTAGCCAGCACGCTCTCCGTCAAGGTCATGGTTAGCATATAGTTGATGAATTTTTTTTCTCGAACAAGGAAAACAACGAGGGATTATTAATCTCTAGCTACATATATTTACACTGAAGTTAATGTGATTATTGTCGAGCAATGCTGCTGGTGATAAGACATTCACATATAAATATGTTTCATATGAAATTTACCGGTTACGTTTGTAACAACGATCCTGTGTATCGCCACCATTTCTGTTTGTATTTCTAGTAAATAGAGTTCTTTGTTTGAGAACCCTTTCGAGGCTGTCTTTACCTTAGATATAATTTAGTAATTACAGTCATATTTTTCAGTGGGAAGACACCCTCTTGCAACGAAAATTATGTTCATAATCATCGTCTTACATGTATAATGTTTGGACAAATCAGAACGGTTGCTTTCTTAGGAATATGTCTTTATTATTTTTTTCAGATCTCCAACGAGTCAACCTGGGATTACACCAGCAACGAGCGAGATCATCTGGGTATGAATCGTATAAACCGTTGTTTGATGTACTACATGTACGAATATTTACATTTCTAAATATAAAAATCAATTATACTTACCAGCATCAAAGATTATTCACATAGCGATGTTAACTAAAGAGTTCATACCTGCATTTAGGTAGTGAAATAACAGGTTTGAAACAACTAAGCTGAAATAAATATGACCAGAATACAATCAGGTCAGTGAAAAGGTAAAGTTCTTACAACTTCAATTTACCGATTGAATGAGACATTGTCGCCGGATCTAAAAACGATTTTGTTATTAAAAGACATTTTTTAAAGAAAAAAGGGTGGGAGGGAATTGTTGCTTATTTCCACAAAATAAAGTGGATCTTATTTTATTTCAAGCCAGAATTAGTAAATGGGACAGGATGTCAATTCTTTTGACGTATTCTGTCGCCTTTTTTCGAACTTTAATGCATTACGGTGAATTAAAGTTTTTGTGTACTTAGCAAATGCTCTAAAACCACGAATGTAACGACCCAACGAACAGTGCCCCATCCATAGAAAAATATTTACCTATTATAATATCAATATTTTTTTCTCCAAGATCACTAATATTGATGACGACGATAAAATGACTGAATCCACAGTAACTGATACATATGCCCGGTGTATGCTGGTTTGTGGTGTAATTTTATATCGATGTTCATTTGCCTTTCTCGACATATGTGTGGCTAGTACACTGGTAACATGGTAACCCCTCATTTAGGTTCTCCAGGATCATCCAGATAATAGTTTCAGAACTGAAATAATAAGCATGCTATCATAAGAATCAGATTATTGTCTGTATTATATAGTTTATTGCTGTAACATACTTGGTTTTAAGGATGAGTTGTATTTAAAATAACGAAACGATTATTGTTTTTTTTTTAGTTGAAAATGTCAGTATTTCTTACCTGTTACACAAACTATTTGTCCTCTAATTCTTCCAAAGGTGATCTAGCCCATGAGTATCGGTGTGAAAAGACATCAAGTGGCCTAACCCTCAGGCGATATCATAGAAGCCTTGATAAAATTGAGAGGATACACGAAAAGGTATACATAATTTTCAGTTTTAAAAAAATGGAAATGAATTGAAATTATCAGTGGAATTAAAATGAACAATTTCTTAGAGATCCATAGCTGAAGAATAAGGAAAAATCAAAATATTTATCCATATTGTTCAAAAAACGCTTTTGCACTTCCTTTTTAAACTTTATGCGGGGTGTTGAGCATGTGAGAAGGCTTGCAAATAGCTTTCCTTGGGTAGGTGGTTCTTCGTGGTGTTTTCACCACGTTTTTCCTCCTCCATTTATAATGGCCGTCATGTATATCCTATCGTGTGGAGAAAAATCCAAAATCAACAAACTTTATGTGTGAATGTGTTGGATTCAGAGATAATAAATCCTGTTATTTTTGGTTACAAATTTTAACGAATTTTATGCTTCCAGCAAGCGACTAATTTAAGAACTGATAGAACTATTATTTTTCTGTGGAAGCATAATCAATTCCTTTTCCAAATATGTTAATTCATACACACATACACATATGAAAATGTAAATGTGTGCAAATGATATAGGAAGTGAAATCCTTCAATAATCTATAAATATAAGAGTAATAAATGTAATATATATATATATATATATATATATATATATATATATATATATATATATATATATATATATATATATATATATATATATATATATATATATATATATTAAAATAAACAACACCAATACATATAATAAGTGACCGGTTTTGCTTTATTGCTTTTTCAAGTAGTGTTAGGTCCTCATTTTTTAAAAATAGAAATGCTCCTACTGACATCATTAATACTGCTTTTTAAAATGCTTTCGAAATATCTTATCTTTTGCTTCTGAATATAATCCAAGTTTGCCTAACATAGATAAAATTATCAATAAATTTTGGAATTTATTATAATTTTCGTGTAATGTAAGTGTTAAATCGCTACTCAATAGCAAACCCACTCTTGCTTATAAAAGGACCATGAATCTTACAGATTTCCTTAATTAATTCTAAACAACTAGAAAAAACATCATTTAAATAGTGTTTATCAACTAAAGTCAAAAGACCGTGGTATTCGCACTGTTTTTTCATTAATGAAAATATATCTTTTGTAGTAACAATACGAAAGAGATATTTAGAATGCGTTATGATACTAATTGTGAAACAACAAATGCTATTTATTTGATCACATGTAAAAATTACGGCATACAGTACATTTTACAAGCCAGTCAACAAATATAAAAACGTATGAACCAACATAGATTAGCCACTTTTGACAATTACCTTACTTTGTGAAATGTTTCATTTTAACCTACTGATATAGTTTATTCTTAGATGGAATGTTTTAACACCAATATTCTAATTTATTGGTGTGGGCCCTCCCAGATTGTCATCATAAAAGGGACCCCCTAATGCCAAAAGTTAAAATTATTTGATGTATTCGTGTTTATTCATTATATGTGCTTCATGTGATAAATCTATTGACTTTCTATTTTATTAAAGTTTGAGTTAGGGATTAAACACTATTCAAAGCAATTGTGGCTTTTAAAATATCAAATTCCTATAGTTGTTTTTTAATTTATAAATATAGTTATTCTATAAGTCTAGAGTTCAATGAGGAAGGAAATTAAATTTTAATGTCAATTATATGCTAGATTAGTATACAAAATTAATTAGTTAATTAGAATTTTAAGATTTAGTAGTTATCTAAAAAGAGTTTTAAAATAAATTAATAGTTTTCATCATGGAGTTATTTAGTTTATAATTGTAATAGTTTATCCATAAATGTAATGTTTATTAGAAATGATTTCAAAATTGGTAGTGAATGACAATTAATAAAGCAGAGCTTTAAATTGTTTAAATAGTTTTTTAGAAGTAGTTCTAATAAATTAATAAATATAATGTTTCCTGCTTTGCGCATGGGTTAAGAGTTTTGGATCTTTCTTAGGCACGATCAGCATTCACTCTATGCGTCTTCGAGCACGTGAATACTAGCTCAGGTCCCATGAGTTTCTTGTCTAATACATAAATAATTGTTTAGTTCTAGTCAGGCGACTTTGATCGCAGATCAATCATTTTGAAAGTTTTGAATAAAATAATTAGTAATTATGATTAGTTTAAATTCTAAAAATTAGTTATAGTTAAATAATGTAAGGATGTATATTAAATTGTGGAATCTATTAAAGCCATTTTGTAAATAAGTCATATTCAAATCATACAATTTTTGACTCTCTCCTTTATCTCTGGTCTGTAAATTCAGCCAAAACTAACTGCGAGTCGTAGTCAAGCACATAAAGTCATCTGACTCTACATCACAAGAAGACGTATCATCATCTTGCAATACTTTGATTATTTCCTTCAAATTCTCTTCCATTGCTTTAATTCAAAATCTGTATTCATTCCATTTCGTGAATGTGTCAGATTTTATCCATAGAATAAATTGACATTATCCTTTCTACCTGGTCCGTAAAGTCCATCCAAACTAGGTGCGATACGTCAATCAATCGCATTCATCGAACTCTACATCATAATGAGTTTCATCATGAGATAGTGAAGTGATTTAGTCTTTCAAATGCTTCCATTGCCATAGATCAAAGTCCGTATTCGTTCCTTTTGTGATTCATTTTTTCTTTTGACTTTCCACCTTCATTAAAAAATGTAAGCGAGGACAATGTACATATATTTATTTCGGAAAGATTTGAATAGTCAAACAAGATTTTTCAGACACCTGCATTATATATATATATATATATATATATATATATATATATATATATATATATATATATATATATATATATATATATATATATATATATATATATATCATTCATTAATAAATAAATTTCAAAATTTTAGCTATTAATTTTTGGTCCGTTTTATATAACTACAATTACTATCTGCATAATACTGACAGTAATATAAATGAATAGGTATATTATAAAGTAAATATTTATAATGTATAGAAAATTTATTTCATAACATCTATTGCTTTTAAAATGATTATTTAAACTAATGTTGTTATATTAGCTTTATCAAGTCTTTATTATTTTGGGTACATTTTATAAATTAGAATAATATTGAATTGTTCTTAAATAATCAAATGTCAATCCTTAAATTAACATAGTTTAAAGAACATAACAAATTTTAAAAGCTATTTTTTAAAAACTGTGAAATTTGAAATATAATGTATAAAATTTAATATTTTATCAAATTAAAATATATTATAAATAAAACAATATTCCGATATTCATAATATTAAAAATGAATAAAACTTCATCTCAATCATGATATTAAAAATGAATAAAACTTCATCTCATTATTGATAAAGTATATATATATATATATATATATATATATATATATATATATATATATATATATATGTATATATATATATATATATATATATATATATATATATATATATATATATATATATATATATATATATATATATATATATATATATAATACAGATTTCTCAAATGGACAACAGAGGTACAATTCATTCCGTTGAATCCGAGGACAGCTATATAATGGAAGACAGACTCCGGAAGGATTATGAAACAAAAAGGTTGTAAAAAGTATTGATAAGAGTTTAAACTTAGATAATACAATGTAATCAAATACATATACATTACTACCAATATTAAGTATAATATATTGATCAAAAATTAAATTTTGATAATAGAATGTAATCACGTGGAAATAAATTACCACCAACATTATTATGAACGATTTAAATTTTGCAATTTTTTTTGGTAAGGGAGTATCTTTGAGAAACTTTTGTCTTTTTTGGGCTTACAAATTGTCTCAGAATGCTAATTTATTTACGTCTAAAATTAAAATGTATTTGTTACAGTTGCAGGAACATGCATTATCTTGCTGCATTTGTTGAACTAAAACGAGATTCACATTCCTTTCATAAGAATTCTAAAGATAAAATAATACTTTTAGGTAATATCATCAAATGTGAAATTATACAAATTGTATCCTAAGTAAATATTCCTCCAATAATGATTACTTTGATATTTATTCAGAGAGCATATATCATGCAGATCAACGGATGTAGATTACATGTGCTGAAACAATTTTAAACTTGCAAACTATTCAAATTGTTTGTTATATAATTTTTCAGACAACCTTATCCAGAGGAGTATGTTATCAAAACTTCAATGGAAGGAGGTGAGAAATAGTTAGTTTCTTTAATTTTCATCAATATACGTTGTTAATTTGTTTTGTAATTTAATTACATCCACCATCCCAGCCCCCAAAAGAAGTCTAAAATAAAACTATGGAAGAAACCAAAGGAAGCAAATGGCCACTTACCTGACTAAAAATGTCTTGTTGATGTTTATGACTGGATATATCAATTTCGTCTAAACTTCTCGATAAGACGAAGAAATAATTTAAATATGTTATCTATGTTGGTCATTATTGACAGATTTTATAATAGTTAATATTGTGTTTTATTCTTTTAAATTTTAACTCAGAAATACGAGATATGTTTGAGTTGATTTGTAATAATTTTCTGCCAATATTCACGATTATTATTCATGTATGGAAAGAATATAAACCCACAGATGAATACAGAAAATATAAATCAGTCATGATATCTTACTAATTAGTATTTTTATTTATTAGATATTGGAATTATAAAAGCAAATTCAAAAATTACTATGAGGCTTGTTGGTAAAAGGTATGTATATCGTCCTAAATGTAATCCTTAGTACATAACATTAATATAATAGTATTACATCGTTAAAATATTGTATCGTTGCAAAAGTATTAGATTTTTGAAAATGTTTTTACATTGTCAAAATAGTATTATTTTCTTTAAATATTAACATTTTGTCTATTCTTTTGAAAGTCATATTCTTAGTACGCTCATAATATAGTAAACACAATCATTTAATTGTACAGCTTTTTAAATCTGTTATAATATTCTGTTCCTGCAATTTAATAATAAAGTTGTATCTCACCCACATTAAGGTCTATAATTATCGAAAGGAACACCCAATGCATATCAATATTTTAAGATTAGATAACAGGATGAATGTATGTTAGCAAAAATATTTTCTTCCAGAGACTCAGTAGCCTATTTGTTCTTTAATTGGGTACATTTATTACTATACTTATCAGGTGACTTTATGGTATGACTCTTTTTGTTTTCTTCTTCTGGAGACGTACAAAAGTCGAGGATGTCCATCATAGCCTAATGGAAGATGATTTAATCATAAAGCAGGTACTTTACATTAGTTAGTATTGCTAGTCAGTTACCTATTTAGTCACCATGTATGTAAGATAGTAGTTGTCTATCTAAGTATTGAGGTATTTACCTACTCGATGAATTTCTTATCATCTTCATATCTCTAGTTATTCTATAACTGATTCCTTTATTTTTGCACAGTGTAAATCTCAGTAATGTGTTTCCCCACAATGACCACTGATATCTAATGTACCCCCGGTACTTTATTTTCAGGAGACAAGTTATATAAAGCTACTGGCATACCCTATATAATGTTAGATTCTTTAGAATGGAGGATGGTTACGTCTGAACAGGTTCTGAAGTTTGTTACTGACAAACAAAAAGAAAGAATATTTTGTTAAATGTTAAGACGAAATGATTTATTTTACAAATGGTTTGCGATATGTAACATGTACTTGTTTACAGACAAGAATTTAGTGATTCAAGTAGTTACTTTGGTTTTATCATGACTGTTGAAATAAGGCTAAAATTGAAATTTTCAAATAAATGTGCACGTTATATTTTTGTCATCATTCGATAACAAAGAGAAAACTAAACTAAATTAATCTCACTAATATCATGTTTTATAAATGTAGCAATGTTCACTTGTCAATTTTTAAGAAGCCAGAAGAGAGGTTGACCATGAAGAACATTAGTGGGGACGTTAACGAAGCTCTAGGTTGTATCCATAATTACACCGATAAAGGTACGCTCGGTTCACGAAATACCCAAATTTCTCCAATAAATACTGTAGATATTCTTCTTACGCTAAACTTCATACGAATTCCCAACGATGGGATACATTTTATTTATAACTCCAAGATTCCTATATGATTGAGTCACAAATAAACATTGTAATTGTCTCATCTACAAATATAATGCAGGTCGATCTTCAACTGTTTTCAAAGAAATATATGTTAATCAATACAAAGATAGATAATATATCTTTCTACTAAGATTCTCACTAAATGTTTCGAATGACTGCAGCCTAGAGGTCTTTCTAGGTGGCCATAATATAATATCATAGATGTTTTAAGTTTCGAATCCTGAAACCGAATTGTAAGGATCGAATTATTTGAACGATTGTTCAATGGAGACAGTAATTTGAGAACTAAAGTGAAGATGTTTAGACAGAGACAATATAGAAAATTTAATTGTATGGATTAATGAATCATATTTAGATTTTGTCACAAAGGATTAATGTTCTGTTAATTAATTTCTCTTCAGGACACACCAATAGAACTGTCTGTGTGAATCGCCTGCGACAAAAGGTTTTGAAGTTGGAGAAGGAGGACTATCAGATGTTGGCTGAAAGCTTTCTAAACCGAACATGTGACCATAACGATACAAAATGTATTGATGAAAAGTACCTATTCACCGACATAGTAGCGAGAGCAGGGGATCCCTTATCACAACGTCTTATATTGAAATTCCTTCTAAGTGACAATCAAAGCGATCATGAGGTTTTACGGAGAATCTTTATTCATTTGTCAGTTATTGAACACCCGATACAGGTAACAATTATTTTGCATTTGATTATCGAAACAATGGAAACGCCACGAAGATTAAAAGAAAAACCATATATATATATATCTATATCTATATCTATATATATATATATATATATATATATATATATATATATATATATATATATATATATATATATATATATAATTAGCTTTTGTATATGCGCGTCACAAGTAAGATTAATTTTGTGTCTTTTCATCACTAGTA
>JAEAOA010001049.1:332500-490000 GCA_016746295.1 Potamilus streckersoni | reverse complement strand
CTAGTCTGCTCTGGGCTTTATTAATGCTCTAAGTAAAATTAAAATCCATATTCTATTTGGTCGAGCTATCACCATGTTTGAATTCATTGGCTGACTTCTTTGTAAAACATTCATCTTACATAAATGTTTGCAATTGTTTGATTGTTTACTCTCCCTAATTGATTCTTCGTTACCAGAACTAATACATATTAATTTGCGCAGCTGTAAAGATATTACAAATAATGAAATATTCACTTCATCAGTTAAGCTGCCATCAGCTGAGAAGTAACAGTCGACTACGAGTGGTTTGGTCATTTGACCAGAAAATTTTAGTTGATTATTTTTCTGTTGCTCCTGTGACGTGATGACGTTGGGTGGAAGTCGACTGATCGAAGGTCAACATAACATGTAATTAGAAATTCAAGCCCATATATTTTTTGGGTCACAAACGCCAAAAATGCCAACCAGTGTGAAAACGAATCCTTTTATTCCTGCCTTGTCTTTAAAAAGTGTTTAATTAAACATAATGTTACGATGGTGGTCACCTTTGCGAAGATTTCATAATGAAGTGAAAATAGAACACCAAGAGTATTCGAATACAGTGTGAGCTGTTAGAAAGGGAGCAAAGCATGACTTGATTTCAAGAAAACAACGTTTCTTAGAAATAACGTCTGTTAAGAGGAAGTAGTACTTAGTTATATTCATAGTATACAGCCGCCATATTAAGATGACCAATCTAGGTGGAACAAAAAGCTATTCATATTAAAAACAATAATCTAAAATCTTGCTTCATTGGTCTTATTTCAGAGCGCTACGATATTGATGACCAGTATATTGCATGACGAGACAGAAAGTGTGAGACAGGTGGCATGGATGGAATACGGCCAACACCCCAAGAGAAACAATCTAACTACAGAACAGCAAAATCTGATATTTAGGTTATAACAAGTTACAGATTTTTTAAAAAAAAAAACTAGTATAAATGAATAAAGAATGAGAGAATTTGCAGTGGTTTGAAATAATTATACAATCTTTTCTGAATAAACCGATCCAAAAATTTCATGCATTTCATTGAAAACCACCTATTAGTTTAATTTATTTTTTGTGTGTAAAACCTTTGCTCCCTATTTAAAGCTCGACAGATCTCAATAATCTTTCGTTATAATTACATTAATAATGAATATTTTGTGTAAATGATATAATTGTCTGCTTTTTGTTACCTTTTTGTGACCTTTCGTAAATGCTATATTAAGCTACTTTTATATTACTTCTGCTTGCCTCAACAATGTACACGTTAACTCTCAATACAATGAACATCTTTTGCAAACCTAAACTTGAGAATACTAGATTCAGCTATACTTAGTTAAATATCCACCTGTACCAAATGTAGTTCGTGGCTCCAAAAACAATGAAAATGAAATTGCAGATACAGATAAAGAAACATGACCGGTAATATTCATTAACGGTTAGCAACCTCAACATTTAATGTAACACTTATAGATGCTGAATGACTGGGCACTATATAATGTTCTTCAATGGCCTTTTCTTGATAATCTGAAATATATTCTTGCAGAGTAACCTATGTCAACCTATGTCAAATTTTCTATCTAATTAAGGACAAAAAACTAGATATCATGACACTATAATTGGACTATCTAAAACATTTATACTAAGTAGTTTATATATTGTATGTAGTTCATTAATTTCTTTTCATTAATTTTAGTCGTAAGTATACATATGAGACAGTCATGAGGGCACGCAGAGAAGCTGCGTTGGATACTGTCTTAATTGAATTCAAGGTAGAACTTCCCGAGATTCACTGGGGTAAATCAGTTGGAAACTCTAAAATTGGTGCCAGCTTTGGAGTTGACATGGTCAATAAAATACATATGCGTCTTCGTATGTATATATATATATTTTTCTCACTTTACCATATTATACAAACTTAGTTACTGGTTTGACTGAAATTATTAATGGTCATCGATTTTACGTATTATGTTCATGGTGTTTTCAAACATACACATGTTAAATACTGTCTTTATGCACAATATCATTTGCGTTAATGTTTCATGTACTCGTGATATGAAAACCACTTGAAATATTTGCCAAATGTCACTATTTCACAGAAATAAGTAAGTTTGGTATATTCCTTTTTGACAACTTCAATGAACATTATATAAGTTGATGCTAGAATGAGCAACAAATGGAGAAGATGGTCAATGAATGATATTGTTTTGTGGCATTTATATAAAGAATTAGATCTAAGTTATTCGTAAATGTTTACAAGAAAATTTTTCTTTGCTATTATGGTTTTATAACGTTATTATGTAATACTCCATGTATGTTATTTGGTAGAAATAAAGTGTGTACCTTTCTCTTTTTTAAAGTTCAACTGATTATACTATGTTAGAAAGGTACATACGATTAAGACTTAGAAGTTTACATTTGATCTTGAAAACAATATGTTTAAACAATGAGTGCACTAACACGTGATATACCCACGCATTTGTATAATTCCTGTAATTTATAGAACCTTTGAGCGGTTTTCTCCGTGTGAACATTTTTGATCGGATCTACGCTGAAGCTCATGTTGGCATCCTGGGCCTTGAGGTGGACATCTTGAAGATAGTGGCATGCTACAAAGGGAAAATTGAATACAACATGAATGTATTAAAGGTATATATATATATATATATATATATATATATATATATATATATATATATATATATATATATATATATATATATATATATATATATATATATATATATGAGACAAAGATACTTTCTTTTAATTAATCTTAAGACCGACATACATATTCCATGCACCTTTTCCAATAAAGTTTTATTAACATATGCAATGTAAATGTTTTTCAGCACTTTGCCTATGGTAAGGACCAAGAACTCTTCGAATCTTTTAATGCTGCTGCTGATGAAATCATAGGTCCAATCGTACAGTCCGTCAAAGGGATGAGCGACAACTTCAAATCCAGCTCAGGAGAATCAAGAAGTGTTTTTCAATCTTTGTCCGATGCCATTCGAACCATTCCCTCACAAACAAAAAAATTCCTTGATGCTTCAATTAAACTGACCTCTTTACTGGATAGATTCCAAGGCTTGCCACTCATCTCTAGAGCAAAGTATGTGGCATTTAAACTCCAGTCTCTAGCAGAGGATATCAAAAACGATGCGTTAAATTTCTATCAAGTAAGCATTATTTCTTTGTCTGCGTTCGTTTTTGGCAGAAGCGATTCGTTAAGTAGCTTAAATAACTTATAGTTATTATTATTATTATTATTATTATTATTATTATTATTATTATTATTATTATTATTATTATTATTATTATTATTATTATTATTATTATTATTATTATTATTACTTTTATCATTTTCGCTAAACTTTTTTTTTGACTGACCGATAGTATGTCGCGCAATTTCTCAGATGGCATATATCTATGTCAGTTCAGGAAATGTGAAATATGATTTTTCTCTAATCTATCATTGGTTTGCACTTTACTAACGATTATAAGTAATAATATTACATACAAACTATTTCAAAGTAAGATATATGTCCTAAGAATTTTTCTGGAATTTTGTCAGACAATCTCAGATGCTGGACTTGTCACTCTACTTCATGCCGAAGAACAGCTCACTGAAGCCACCAACAGTATTATGGAAGCACAGAAGAAAGTAGGATCAAGTCCAAGACAAGCATTCGAAAGTTTAAGCGCAGCAAAAAATAGGTTTTCCTGAAACATTTTCTATTTTTGATGATTTTCTCGATATTTATATAGCTGTGATATGATCTAATCTCAACATTTGGATTTGTAATTATAGAAACTTTAGAACTCATAACAGAATTAAAGTCTTAAGTATTGTTTGCGATTTGCTTTCGTCATTTTTTTCTCAAAATTGCCCAAATGAAACGCATTATATGGATAGTTTAATAATCTAATAGTTGGATAGTTGCCACTAACATTTAGAAATATACTATATGTGTTTTATCTTCAAAATGTATAATTGGAACGTTTAGACCAGCCAACATGATGGGTGTAAAGTAGTACTAATTATGCCATGACGACGAAACAGTTAAATCATGGGACGAAAATAATGAAGGTTTCAGGAATAATTCCCGTTGTAAGAGTACAATATCGAATAATCTATGAGGTTTATTCAAACCATCATACTCTATCTACGATGTGGCAAAACCCAAACTGTGTATTTGTATTACCAAGAATAAAACTATTTGTAAAGAATAGTTACCAAGGTGGCAAAAGAAACAAAAAAGTGCAATCTGCGTATATAACATGTATCAGAAAAGATCCGTGAGAGTTAACCTCTAAAATATTTAAGATATCGAACATTGTAAATGAAGCACTTTAGGTATGGTTTATTTTCAGCAAATGCATATCGGATGTATTTATTAACTCAATTGTCTATATATTTTTAGGATACAAACTGGAATGCTGCAGATCTTAGAGGCAAAAGTAAAGATGTCTGAAGCGTTATCAGGCCATGGGGGTAATCCAATTCTCTCTTTAGTTTTGACCTATCTTGCTACTATTTTTCTATTAAAGAACAAACTGCATTATTAATGTGCACTATTGTTAGAATATGCTAACATTGTTATTTTAACCGTATGAATCTCTAAAAAATTGTTTTGATAGGTTTTTTTTGGACAGGATATAGTTATGATGTAATTTACAATATGATGCATGATTTCTTTATAAATTAAGTTGGGAATGATTTTTAATTTTAATGTCTTCTCCATGCCTAAAAACAGATAGAGGGATGGATCAGATCTAAAAATTATAGTATAAACACACTGTACAGTTTTAAAAATTTCGGCACCTCAGAATATTTCAATTTATGTATGTATAGCTCGGTTTGATTATGATGTATTAATGTTTCAGTTTGCCTGTTTGAATTCAGTTGTGTATGCAATCAAGCAAATATCACATTCCGTGCACTTACAGTTCAAAGTTTCCAAGACTTTTAAGTGCAGATCATTGCAGGAAGAAAACGTACATCATAGTTTAAAACTAAAACTCTCTAACAGACGTTGTTATACAATCTAATAGAACAAGAAAATTTTAGGTGCTCTCTTCCGTTTATTTGTTTACTTATTTCTGGAACATGCCAGGAAAATATATGTAATGGTATGGTACAATAATGTATTTACAGGTAGTTTACCTGGATGGTTGAGCTCTCAAGAAGAAACACAAATGCTCACCGATGCAGTCAAAAATATGATTGTGAAGGTAAAAAGCAAAATAAAGAGCTATGAAGCAACCACCAGTGATGATGGCACAGACTTGGTAAGTGTAATGTAGATTGTTCTTAAATACTATATCAATTTAAGTATGATAAGAAGTAAATTTATCTTTCTATTCTGAAAGTGTTAAATTATGGATGATTCACATACTTATAGTTATGAATGTATATAATTACAATATGTCTCTGGTGATCATTAAATACCTTTTCTGTAATCTTGTTATAGAGAACGCTCCCCAGAATCAACGTAAAGTTGCATATAATGAAGATTTTGCTTGGAACAAATTGGAATATTTAATCCTCCTCCGTGTATATATATATATATATATATATATATATATATATATATATATATATATATATATATATATATATATATATATATATATATATATATATGCAATAAACTGACGACGAACAGTACGAAACTAGTAACTAACTAGCCTAAGCGCTTTCGACTCTTAATGAGTCTTTTTCAAAGGCAAATACAAAACATAGTTACGACAAACAAATAAACACAAAAACGTTGCGTTTGTAAACCTCTACATTTCTATCTTCACATGTGCTAAAACTATAAATACAACCAGCTTGTATAGTCTATACAAGCTGGTTGTATTTATAGTTTTAGCACATGTGAAGATAGAAATGTAGAGGTTTACAAACGCAACGTTTTTGTGTTTATTTGTTTGTCGTAACTATATTTTGTATTTGCCTTTGAAAAAGACTCATTAAGAGTCGAAAGCGCTTAGGCTAGTTAGTTACTAGTTTCGTACTGTTCGTCGTCAGTTTATTGCATCTATTTTAATTAATCCCTGACAAACGTGATCCCTTGGTGGATCCAGTACGCTTGAGAGGGTTGTTATTCGCCATATGATTTGTATTCTTTATATATATATATATATATATATATATATATATATATATATATATATATATATATATATATATATATATATAAATTTATCAGATTGACTTCAGTAGCTTGAAGAATATAGAAGAAGCTCTTCAAGACTGTTTGCGTGAAGTACATGGCATTTATAACGCCTCTGAGCCCTTCTTGAAAGCTTTCACGGTTGCTATGAGGAAGGTCGAAGATCTCATGAAGGCAGTAGAGTTAATAGATAAAGCGTATGTATTTAGTTTTCCACTATAGGGGTTCGTACTGTAATAGACTGTTTTGGCCTAATTATTCGGCCGTTATTTTAACATGTATTCAAATAAATACATATTGCATAATTTGGACATTTAAGGACTCTTTATTTTTTAACTTCAACGAAGTATGAACTTTAGTGATTGTCGTGTGTCACCTTGATTAGAAGTGAATGAATAGTAAAAAGTGGTGCACAATAACCAATACCTTTTGACTGATCAGTAAGCTGAGCATAAGTGACTGACCAGTATATGTTTGAGACAAAGAAATAACTTCTTGATCAGTTTAATCGTCAAGATCATTTTACCATGCTATAGCAACTGGACAATCAGGGTATGAAACAGGGATTGCAATTTTCAATAGGATTATTTTTGATTCACACAAGGCTTGCCAGTTAGTAGATTAACTACAATTTTATCTCCAGCTAAGTCATTGCCTAGCAATAAACGGACTCCCTCAATGGGCGAAGAATTCACAGCACTAATAGTCTTGACCCTGAAACTAAGTTAGATGCTAAATTATTTAATTAAAACTGCACTGAACTCCCTGAACAAGAACATTTACAGAAGAAGACTTCTCACAAAAGGCAAAGTACATGAAAATAAAATACCTTAATATTTCATAGGGATATGTTTGGTCGAATCTCAATAATTGACATAAAACCTGCTGACATGAATGGTGCATAATTCTCCACAACAGAATCAACCTCGGATTTTTTTATCTTATAGTTTTATTGTTTCCAATATATGACCATGACATTGACCTAATAAACAAGAGCATTTGGAACTGTTATGTCTTTTTCTGTTACTGATCTTTTCAAACATAAATCAGTCAAAACGAAAATGCCATTTTATTTGCAAAAAGTGCACTTAGGAAGAGTTAAGCAGTTCTGATCAGTCTTATCAGATGTTGGATTCTTATAAGTATTATCAGATTGAGACTGACTTTGTGTCCAAGTAACGATATGCTGAGAGGAAAACTTATTCACAAATATAACTTTGTGAGACAGGGAATATTTTCATCAGCTGCACGATCAAAGCTTTGAATTATCTATCGTACGTTATTTATCTTTCCCATGCAAATTTGACTTAGGTTTGGTCTTCTGCTTATCTGCAATTCATAAACTTATGTCGATATGGCTCAGGTAGCAACTTATAAACCAACAATGTAATTTAATTTATCAAACCATAATCAGCAGTTGATTCTATTGACAGTGAAATATAAACTTTACAAACTTTGTGCGTAAGTACACTCTGCAATAATAATGTACAGTGGCAATTTAAGACTTTATCCTACTTTTAAAATGCTAATGTATTCCGTTTGTTTTCTTTTTGTATTTGCAAGCTCATTTCTTTTTGAAATTATCTCTCTTTCTTCTTTCTGAATTTATCTCTATCTTTTTTCTTTTTGAATTTGTCTATCCCTTTCATTTTTCTGCTTTTGCATTTTGATTTCCATTTTTTTCCTTTTCAAATTAAAGGTCAAAATTTCTTAACTTTTCATTGTTGTATTTTAAATTTAATTTCATAACTTGCAAGTTAGAGTTAGATGAAGACTTAGTAATCAAACTAAAACTATTCTTTTGTACCAAATATTGAAACAAAATATGTGTATTTCTTGTTTTAGCAAAATTATTTTGTTTCCGATAATGTCTGGCAAGTTGGAACAAGTCTTCCCTTTCCAAAGATTCTACCAGTTCCTAGCTAGAACTTAAAATAAAGTGTCCCAATTTAGAGGACACTGTGAAAGTTCGTTGGTATCACTGTGTCAAAAGAAATTGAAATTGTTTTGAAATAAAAATTAAGTTTATTTCGGACTGTTTTAGTTCCTGATTCATTGGTTCACAAACTAAGTAACAGAAAGAATGAAAATAAGCAAATTTTTATAAACTTAACAAAGGTTTTAGTTATGAAAGTTATAAATGAATATGTGACAGGAACTTACATTATTAAGATGTGAATACTCCAGAAAAAGTTCTAAGAAAGTCCTAAATAATTGAAACTTTTGTATAATTTTCAAAACCGGAAATATAAATATACTGGTTCGCAAAGAATCATGCCGTTGTCAAGATGTCCGTGTCCAGATGTCTTTCAATAATTCAAAACAGTTCGAGAATAATGCTTAGTCCAAATAATGAGCACTTTCTATTTCCAATGAACAGTCGAAAAAATGTCTTTCCTTTCGAATAATAACTATGTACAACATACACGCTTCACCAGTCTTATGATAGGAACACAAGACATGAAAATGACTAAAAAATGAAAATAATGTGATTGCTATGTTCTCCAATTATACACACATTATAGTACGATTATTTTACAATATACCCAACTTGACAGATCACAGTACTCATTATGTGTCGAACATGCTTATTCATGTGACCTAGCCCAATCAATATGATATTACTGAATTCTCCCTTGAAGCGTCAAATCCTCATCTGCCATTGAAAAATAAATCCAAAGGTGCCGTTACGTTTTATTATTACAATCATTAACATACTCTGGTCAAGTAGGCAACACTAACAACATATACTCCATACAATTTATAGCAATGAAAAAAATTATACTCATTAGATAAAATGATATACCAGTTAAAAAACTACTTGTATATGTATAACGGTAGGTCAGTGCAGCAAAAATACACATGTTGAGCTAAATAAAAACATTCAGAATTTTTATAGAAAGACACTTAAAATATGAACCCATGCCATATCCCAATATTGTGTATGTAATGTTTGTAAAATATATTTTGGCTCTCAATGGAAGCATTAATGACAAAGAGTAAAAGGTTAAAAGTTGTCATGAATATAAATATTTTGCAGTGATTGATAAGCTCATGAAATACGTTTTATGACATGACCTCTGTGTCATCTGAATTATTAGAGCCATAAAATATTAGCCCCATATTAAATCCTAAAAAAACTTCTCATGATATCACAATTTAGTAATAACTGTTTGTCAATAATCTCGTAGATTATTTAAACGAAACTAAATGTAATTGCAGAATCATCGACTAGTGCAATAATTTAAAAATATTCACACCCTACCACAGCAACGTAGACTTCATTCTGCGCCAAATATATGAACGTATATATTATGCGCTACCTGAAGTTATGACTATTTCCGTCTGTAAACAAAAATGTCTATCCACTACTGGAAGAAAATTGTGAAACGTATATATTTTTCCCTTATTTTATCATGTAGACAGTTCCAATTGAAAACAATACGTACAAAGAAGAACGATTGTAAGCTTTTCTGTCAGCCCCACTCCTGTCCCTAATGTAACCCTTTGCTTCTATTGTTAAAAGAACGCATTTTGTATTAAGTTCTAACGTCCAATACAGTGAAAATAATATCGAGACAACATGATGTTACGGAACATTAGGTGCATCTTTACGCCTGTCTCTTTTGTAATACAGTTTTCTGGTATCATTGATGACACCAAAGAACCTAAAAGTACAAATAAAACATTGGTTATTTAAACGAATTTATACAGTTGTATTTACATACATTTATTCTGAGATCTATGACATATCCTAACTACCTTAAGATGAAGACCAGAGAGTGAGATAATAATTGTTGAGCTCGTACATTTCATATAAATGGACAGTGATACATTTGAGAAGCGTATTTTCATAACTCCCTATGTTATAGCATCAATATTTCCCATAGGAAAGAGATCATGAGTTGGGTATTTTTCAGGATAATACCATTACCAAGAACATAATTTTTCCTAAATTAATATTTGTAGACTGATATTTGATCATTGTACTGACAAAAATAAAATTTAAGATTTGGATGGATGTAACATATTAATGACTTGATACTTCTAATCGTTTCTATAACTCAATGATTTCTTATTTGGAGGGTAACATTCTATGATAAAAGTGAATTCACATGTTTTATGTTTGTTTTGATTTTACAAATAGAATAACTCGACACTTTAACAAATTGTGTCGCAAAATATGTTCTGGATTTCTAAATAGATAACAAAAGTTTTAAAATGTGTTTATTGTTCTTTCAGGAGAGGATATTCTTAAAACTTAAATTCACCCTGTTGAATTTGCTGTTTTGCCAGTTAAACTGAACTTGTTATCGTTATCATAGACTACCTACAATATTCATATTTTTCTGATTTTCTTATAGATTCCAATGTTTTATGTGCATTATTAAGAGCGAGATGTTTTATTTTGATTAATAGATTGAGTAGTTCTGTAAATGACAATTCTTTAAACATGTTTAATTTTGCCCTTTCTCTAGGTAAATTAACCTGAATTAAATTGTTTGCTCAACTTGACTGATAATATATAAAGTTGGTATTAGAAATAGTTTCCATTGGAACGTCTTTCCATTACCTTTAGGCGATTAACTGTGAAATATTCCTTTGACAATAATTGAAAGCTAATATCTATAAGTAAGTGTTTATATTTCTTTGAACAGGACTAAAGCTTCACAGAGGAAAGTTTTAGCAAACTTTGGCGCGAAGTTTCACCCAAAATTTCCATCACAGAGACGGGACACAGACAGAAATTGCGAGCAAGGAACCTGGCCGGCAAAAACAGGCGGGATGTATAATGACACTCCTGGTATTGATGTTCTAGTAGATTGGAATGAAAAGGCAAGAGAATTGTTTTGTACACAAATAGATTTCATAATATAACCTAATTTACATTTTACCAAAATAGCATTCAGTTCATTCCCGTCGTAAATACGTATGTTCCAGTCAGTGAAAACTCAATCAGTGGTGATTATATTTATGTATCTAGCACATTGATGCTCTGTTATTGAACTATAATTTAAATGATATCGTGTTTAATTGAGTTAGGAAGAAGATATGATATATAATAAGTTTTGTGCTGTAGTTTGCATGTATATAAGGAGATAGTAAGGAACATAGCAACAACATTTTGAAAAAATGTTCTTTTTCTGTGAGTTTGTATACATTATTTAAAATCTTTATAACGTCAAATTGCTTGCAGCAAGAAGGAAATATATGAAAAAATTGTGGAAAACCCAATCTTGATGTATCATGTTGAAATTTAATGAAGTAAAAGAACCAAGTCTTTGACAGTCAATTGTCAAGGAACATAGTTTTGACTAAATATCTATTTTTTGTCTTCAGGTGCCTTGTCCAATTAGTGGGTACGTCATGAGAACGTGCACACCAGATGAGGTGTTGATTATACCTACAGGAGAACAGTTTAAAGGTTACGAAGTCCTAATTCAAAACATCAATCCAAACAGTGATATTCCTTTTGATCAGGGGCAAAGAATGAATGCTGGAGAGGTCTTGGGATCTGGAAGAGGAAAGGGTATTTGTGATGACAGTTATATTCATGTGGCGATTCGAAAGAGAGAGGGATCCGAAAAGTCGTGTTCTTACATTGACCCTTCTCCGTTTGTTGACAATCCAAAGCCTTTTCCAAAATGGGAACAGGAGTGCAAGGAATTTACCTTCAAACATATTGGACAAATCATTGAAGCAGGCTTGAGTGGAAATGGATTTAAAGATCTGTTTGGAAAATTAATAAAAAGAGCCGTTGCTTGGGCTGCAGCTGAAATCATAGATAAAATATCTATAGCCGTTCCCCAAAGCCCTTTTGTACAAATGGCCAGAACATTAAGCCTTGGATTTTTATCCAAGTACAATAAAATGATAGCAAAGGTGTTCTTGAAAAACAATAAAGATCAGTCACCAGGAACAGGCATCAACACTGCTTGTGGGGAACAATCAACAACACAGTCTTCACAAACAATATCTGCGTCTACACCGTCAGGGTAGGTCTATTTCCTTTTCACTTCCATCTCCTCTATTTCTGGTTCTTTATTGTCTGGTTGTCTTTTCTCTGCTTGACATGACATCATCAGAAATAATATAGATATATAACGCACGTATCTCCAAATCTTTATGAATATATGTTCTAAATGAATATTACATTTTCTTACAGTGATGATTCAGGTGATCCATCTGTATCCAATCAAACTATGTCGCAAACATACGAAACGTTGGGAATGGACAAATCTAATGGCAAAAGTCTACTTCAAGCAATGCAGTCTGCTATACAAAACCTACAAAAAGCAACGTCAGAGCTTCCTTTGGAAAACATGGCTGCAATGCCTTTCTTACGTTACGGTCAGATATTGACTCGACTTGATGTCCCATCTAGAGGTGGCAAGCAATCTATGCCCACCATGTTTCAGATGCTACTGTGGAAGGGTAAGTGCTTTCTCCTCATGACTGAAAACAAATAGTAAGTTGCGAAAACATTTGATAAAGAGAGGTAATATTAAAACTCAATTCCATGTTATAACTAAATTCTATCTGAAAATGTTCAATGCATTTGTAGTAAATGACACTTTAAATAATGGATACCATCATGATAAATACAAGTACATGTTTTTAATCTTTTATATGTTAACGAGTTAACTTCACCGGCCAGCTATTTGTTGAGCTCTTGTATTGAAAAGTTATAATTATATAAGATTTTTAGAGATTAATTATAATACGTTTATTTATGAAAATTAAAATTTTTGGTGTGCTCTTATTAAGTCTGGAATATAGTTTTATGCCAAATATAATAATTTAAGTATTAATGTAAGATACACTACTTATCTCCATGCAATAAAACTATACTGCATTCATTTATTCTTTATTCAGCATGTCCTACCTTCGAAAACGGACTGGTTCAAGGATACGGCCATATTTGCATTCCGCTTGAAGGGTGTATGGGCCTCAATTGCTCTATTAGTATCCCAAGTGGCATAACCACTTCAAAACTGCCTGTAATAGTTAAGTTTGATTTGGATGCAATGGTGTTTAGAATTGATGTGAAGAATGAATTGATCAACATTCCTATTGCTGGTAAGATACATAATGATTACCATCGCGCTAGATAAATGTAGTCGGGAAGGTGTAAAGGAATAGAACTATTAAAATAAGCACATTGAGAAAAGTGTCTTACAGACATGACGGTGCTGTATACAAAACAATAAGCATCGACAAGTAAACTACATTTTGATAAATCTTGATTATTATCAAGAGCCTAATTAACAAAATCAAAATGATATTTAATTTTACTCCTGATTGTTTAGAGATCACACACAGTACAGTAATGGTATTTCCTAGAATAATGCTTCCTTTATGCTTATGATATTCATCTAGAAAAGCCGCGGTAGCTCAATAGGTAGAATGTAGGACACATGATGCAAGTGTGGAGGGTCTCACACCCGTCCATGCCAACTCAGGTGATCTCAACCTGTTTGTCTATAGGATACAATTAGTTTCCCTGTTCTCGCCATGATAGAGTCATTATAATGGTGAAACTGCCGTTAAAATCAGAAAAGAAAATCATAACATTCATCAACCAGAAGATACTATAATGTGTTAAATAAGTATAACTAACAGTGCAAAATAAAGTGCGTACAAATTTTTAGATATAAAAAGGAAATTTTTAACCTTCGTTGTAACTTACAATTAAGATTCTGATATCGTGTCTTTTCTCCTCTGTTTTTCCTACTGTTACTTATATTAATTAACGTTTCTACTAAGTTCAGTTGTGAAGACATTAACTTCATATCTTTAGTGAAAGTCTGTTGAAAAGAAAAGACACATATTTAAGGGATGCTTTCAAGATGATTCTGTTTTGTTCATCTATTTATAATCAGTGTTCTATATAAAGAGGCAAGCATAATATTATTAAATTATCCTTTCCTGCTTTTCATTTAAGTGTGTGATATTAATTTCATTTCAACTTTCTAATCGTAACATTAATATAAGAGCACCATATTTCAGGTTAGATAGATACTCAATTAACCTGTCATTTTTTTATTTTGCAGGAAATTCCGTAAACATCCATTTGAGGCAGACAATTTTTGAGGGATATACAGCCATACTTGTATCTAAAACTACTAACATCACCATAGATCTTGGTCATGCTTACCAGTTAACACAGTCCATGCACCTATGTAACGCGGAATTAACCTGCTTACAAAATATTGGCATATTTCATGATCTTACATTCTTTCAACATCGTGGACGAGTTGAAAGATCGGCTGATGGTAAATAAATTAAATGTTTGTTTTCTTTTTAAAAATCTAGCTAACCAAAATATTTCTCATGCGAAAGAGCATACAACATTTATCACAGTTGCTCACGTAATATATGTTACATATTTTAGACACGCCATATAAAGCCACACAAATATAGGTAAAGTTCTCCTGAAAATTATGACGTAAACATTTACTTCTACAAATGAAATGTACTAAAAATGCAGGCTAAATTGTCATCTAAATGTGTTGCAATAAAGTATAATTTTTCAACACTATTAAGTCAAAGATGCATACGTGCATCCAGATACACATGCATGTCCTCTAACCCATCTCTTTAGTTGTGTCAAAATGTCGTCTCTTTTGATATAAATGGGTAGTGTACAAAGCCATTTATTGCAGGTGAATGTTCAGTTTCCATTGGTGCAAACTTTCAAGACCATGGAAAAGTCAGCGCTGAGTTAGATATCAATAGTAATGGCCAATTAGTGGGCGGAGGAGTGAACGCAGAAATTAATGTTGGCGACAATGGAAAAATAACAGGGGGTTTCCACGGCAACACAGATGGCACATGGCACACAGATGTTGGCACAGAATTAGACGTAGGAGATGGTACAACTCTGAAAGGATCAGTTGGAGTTGACGTTAATAAAGACGGGAAAGTGTCTTACGGTGTTGGTGTAGAAGCACAGTTTGGTGATAAAGGTAGTATCGGTGGTTTTGTCAAAGGCAATTCAGACGGTGAAATAACAGCTGGCATGCAAGGATCTGTCAAGATAGGAAACGACACTCTCAAAGGTGGAGGCTGGATACAACACGACAGGAACGGAACTCAGGGTGGAGGTATGGCATCTGTAGACTTTAATGGCAAGGGATCCATATCTGCCTCAGTCAATGCTAGTTCTGATGGGACAATCAATGCAGGTATGGGAGGGGAAATGAGGATTGGTAATACCTCTATACAAGCAGAAGGTCACGTTCATCACGATAAGAATGGTACAAGCGGAGGACTCTCAGTTGGGGCTCAGTTTGGGAATGATGGTCACTTAAAGTCATCAATAGAGGGAAATTCGAACGGAGAAATCACGGGCGGATTAGAAGGAGAAATGCAAGTAGGAAATGGCTCATCAGTACATGGAGCTTTATACGTGCATCACGACAAAAATGGAACAAGTGGTGGAGGATTGCTATCTGGAAACTTTGGAAAAGATGGACATTTCCAGGCTTCTGTCAATAGAAGCAACAGTGGTGCAATTGATGCTGGTTTAGGAGGTCAATTGAACATTGGAAATACTAGTATCGATGGCGAAGCGCACATACATCATGACCAGAATGGGACTAGTGGTGGTGGATCTTTATCCGCCCATTTCGGAAACAACAATAGTCTTGCTGCATCTGTAGAAGGAAACTCTGACGGCACAGTCAAAGGACAGGTTGAAGGTACAGTGCACGTGGGAAATGGCACTTTTCATGGAACTGGGTACGTTCAACATGACCGTAACGGAACAAGCGGGGGAGGCATGCTATCTGGAGACTTCGGTAAAGATGGACATTTCCAGGCCTCTGTCAATAGAAGCAACAGTGGTGCAATTGATGCTGGTTTAGGAGGTCAATTGAACATTGGAAATACTAGTATCGATGGCGAAGCGCACATACATCATGACAAGAATGGGACTAGTGGTGGTGGATCTTTATCCGCTCATTTCGGAAACAACAATAGTCTTGCTGCATCTGTAGAAGGAAACTCTGATGGCACAGTCAAAGGACAGGTTGAAGGTACAGTCCACGTGGGAAATGACACTTTTCATGGAACTGGGTACGTTCAACATGACCGTAACGGAACAAGCGGTGGAGGCACGCTATCTGGAGACTTCGGTAAAGATGGACATTTCCAGGCCTCTGTCAATAGAAGCAACAGTGGTGCAATTGATGCTGGTTTAGGAGGTCAATTGAACATTGGAAATACTAGTATCGATGGCGAAGCGCACATACATCATGACCAGAATGGGACTAGTGGTGGTGGATCTTTATCCGCCCATTTCGGAAACAACAATAGTCTTGCTGCATCTATAGAAGGAAGCTCTGACGGCACAGTCAAAGGACAGGTTGAAGGTACAGTCCACGTGGGAAATGACACTTTTCATGGAACTGGGCACGTTCAACATGACCGTAATGGAACAAGCGGTGGAGGCACGCTATCTGGAGACTTCGGTAAAGATGGACATTTCCAGGCCTCTGTCAATAGAAGCAACAGTGGTGCAATTGATGCTGGTTTAGGAGGTCAATTGAACATTGGAAATACTAGTATCGATGGCGAAGCGCACATACATCATGACCAGAATGGGACTAGTGGTGGTGGATCTTTATCCGCCCATTTCGGAAACAACAATAGTCTTGCTGCATCTGTAGAAGGAAACTCTGACGGCACAGTCAGAGGACAGGTTGAAGGTACAGTGCACGTGGAAAATGGCACTTTTCATGGAACTGGGTACGTTCAACATGACCGTAATGGAACAAGCGGGGGAGGCACGCTATCTGGAGACTTCGGTAAAGATGGACATTTCCAGGCCTCTGTCAATAGAAGCAACAGTGGTGCAATTGATGCTGGTTTAGGAGGTCAATTGAACATTGGAAATACTAGTATCGATGGCGAGGCGCACATACATCATGACCAGAATGGGACTAGTGGTGGTGGATCTTTATCCGCCCATTTCGGAAACAACAATAGTCTTGCTGCATCTGTTGAAGGAAGCTCTGATGGCACAGTCAAAGGACAGGCTGAAGGTACAGTGCACGTGGGAAATGGCACTTTTAATGGAGCTGGGAGCGTTCAACATGACCGTAATGGAACAAGCGGGGGAGGCACGCTATCTGGAGACTTCGGTAAAGATGGACATTTCCAGGCCTCTGTCAATAGAAGCAACAGTGGTGCAATTGATGCTGGTTTAGGAGGTCAATTGAACATTGGAAATACTAGTATCGATGGCGAAGCGCACATACATCATGACCAGAATGGGACTAGTGGTGGTGGATCTTTATCCGCTCATTTCGGAAACAACAATAGTCTTGCTGCATCTGTTGAAGGAAGCTCTGATGGCACAGTCAAAGGACAGGCTGAAGGTACAGTCCACGTGGGAAATAACACTTTTCATGGAGCTGGGTACGTTCAACACGACCGTAATGGAACAAGCGGGGGAGGCATGCTATCTGGAGACTTCGGTAAAGATGGACATTTCCAGGCCTCTGTCAACAGAAGCAGCAGTGCTGCAACTGATGCTGGTTTAGGAGGTCAATTGAACGTCACTGACGATAGCAAAACAGTTGGGCACAACATTAAAAAAAGAACCTCAGAAAAATGTTCTTTTGACATGACAGGAAATTTTGATGCCAACGGGAATTTCAAGGGCTTGGGAGTAGGTGCTACGATTCCCGGATTTGGAAAGGTTGGAGCCAACATTAATTTTCAAGATGGCCAAGTTGTTGGAGACATATGTGAGTGATATGTATTTTATGTTTGGTTTGTTTTGAGCGATAATATTAAGATATAGAGCGAACAAATATCCAGTATTTATCAATAAATGTGTTCAGTAGTTATCCCCATGACCGTATATTTGTTTAATAGTAACAAAATTGATGCATCGAATGAATTTAAATGATGCGAACACATCCAGTATTTGCAACAAAGAAGTTTTAGTTCAATACCATTTTGTTAAGGTGAGAACTGCTTTGCAGATATTGATTCTAATTTCAACTTCATCAGCCATATCCTTCCTAACTGTTAAAGTGGTTGATCATCAAAAGGTGTAGCCGTTGTTTTGGTTTTCAACTGGAATTATTCTTATTGATATGCGTTGACAGATACAAGTTAATAATTAAAATTATGTTTGTTTCTAATTAATTTAATGCATTTTTTGTTACTTTTAAGCAATTGGCGATTTTATAATACCAATTCCCAATGCGGATAACCTCAATCTAGGGCTATTTAGACAAATGTCTGCTGAATACAATTCGGATGAAGATCAGACATCAGAGGTAGAAAATCATATGAACGATGGAATCCGACACAATGTAAGTTGATATAAATATTGTTTGCATATGTGTTCCCAGCAATTAGGTATCAAAATTGACGCATAGGCAATGTTATCTTTACCATTATATGCGGTAAAAGCATTGGGTTAGGTTGCGCATATTTGATACAAATATGATGACAGATATCATCTGCCGTATAATGTAGTTATCGAATACAGTCACGTTTTTTTTAAAATTGAAAACATGCAGCAACGAAATTCAGTATATTACAAACTTATAAAATTGTAGCAAAAATATTCGGCAATAATTTTTTGAGTTTTATAACTCAATCTGCATACCCATGCATCGTGCAATATATTTTTGCAGTGGAGTTTGTGAAACATACATAAAGTTGGGTCTTTATTTTCTGAAAAATTATTTATTGATGTGACATATTCTTACTACATAATTTGTAAATTTGTATCATGTTACTATGCTGTTTAGAACATTATATGGTCAATTTCATTATGTATATTATAGCGAAACAAATAACAATATTACCTGAGAAATACATACCAGGTAGGTTTGCGATGGAATCAAATACAAAACATACACCACAACAAACGAGTTCGTGTAGATGATTGCAGCTTCTTCTGAGTGATTTAAAGCTGAACACATACTCAGTCGGAATTTAAAATTCATCAGATAATGAGAAACATTCATCAAGACATCTAAGAACATTTTGTTTCATTTGGTAATTGCAATTATTAGTAATGATCTATGACAATTAAACTAACACTTTTGATATAACGTTTTTCTTAATCTCGAAGTTCAGCACACTGCATAACTATTGTAATGCCATCCAACTGAATGAATTTGCTTTGTTTTCCTATCATTAATTTGCTGTCATGGATATACAAGATGTTCATGTTATAACGATTGAGGAAGTCTTTTCTCCGTTCAGTGTTTTTGGCATTTTTATTCTCTTTAGGAGACCTGTACGGTTTATTTTCTAAATAAAAACCATTACTAAGTACATTTGTTATAAACATTCTTCTCATGACGTGACTGAGTCATTTCTATTGTGTTAGATCAAATTATATTTTAAGTCAACATCCTTTTAGCTCGTCAAGGTGGAGAAAGAGGTTACCGTTGGATTTGAGGTTGATACTTACGAGGAAGATGCACCTGCAAGAGATAAAAAGGACGGGGTTGAATACAAGGACAGGCATATCGACATTACTATTTTCAAAATAGGGTGGACATTCGGAGTGGGACCGATTGGCCTTCGTCTAGGTAACACATTTAAGGTTTCTAAAATAGAAGCATGTTTTGGCCCTTGTGATGAGTTGCGAAGCTACGGAACTTTATCTTTCTTTAGTTTAGTCGCAGTAAAGGTATAGTGGGTGTTGATAATTATTGTTTTTAAGAGACACGGAATCAACAAAATTGACATGCAAAATCTTTTTAAGTTTCTTTAGCATAAAATTGACATGCGAAATCTTAAACAGATTCTTTTTAGCATAGAGTACGATATTCCTAATTATAGACTTACAACACAAGTGTGATAAAACATTTTAGCACAAATATACGGTCTTCATGCAGTACGAACAATATGAATGCATATACCTGTATTAGTTAAATTTCCCGTCTAATAATTTAAGAAGTATGTCTAGTTATAGACCATAACGCCGATGATGATAACCTAGTCGAAAGGTCTATCGGTTCGGCAATTTAATAAAAAAACAATACATAAATTAGTTTGTGTTATCTGTGATTTAAGTCAACTTACTATTTTTTTTTGCACTAAAGACGCGCTTGAGTACAGTCTCACAAAGGAATTTGCATCTGGTGTCATTTACCTTTAAATTTATTTTAATTAACCTTATATTATGTGCATAAATACCTGATTTGATCTAGCTTTAATGGCTTTATTAATTTGAAACGAGGATAGGTTAATGAAAAATATTCACACCTTATTGGCATGTCATTACGTTTGAGAACATTTAGCTACAAACTCGTATTGTATTCATATGATTAACATTAAATTGTAATTACAGTAAAGCAAGAATTGTATCTTAGTACGTACCAGCAAGGATAACTGGCTCGAATTCTTGTCGTCTACAGTCATGCCCTAATAGATTAGTGTAAAAAGGTAGCTTAGACATCCAAGTCGAAATGAAAACTAATTGCATCATATTGTGTATATTGTCACAGTATTGTAGACTTGGTATATGTTACATGCAATATGCTACAGTTCCAAAACAGTCCTTTATTGTAAATAAAAACGTTGATTACAAATAGAAAGAAGCAAAAAAGTTAGTTACTTAATCTTTCAAAGAGAAGACAAAAAGTCTTGGATATTGGATATGACGAATTAAAACTAAATGAGTAGAGATTACATAACATGATGGGGCAAAATCATGTATTTGTCAATCAATGCGAATATAATATAAAATAAACAACTGATGTGTAATTAAATCGAATTCTTATTTAATACGTTCATCTTCTTTATATTCAGTTATTAACTTGCATAAAAGAATATCGACACTAATAAGAGAAATGGCGAGCCCACGTACGTAAATTTAGTAATCGGCCGTAGTTCAGCAAGTTCTTCTTTTGCATATTCCAGAGACATACGGTGATCTAACTGAACTCTAGCATCGTATTGACAGATTTAAATAAGGTTTCAACTTCATATCCTTCTTTTAGCAAACTTTATAATATCTGCAGTCAGAAAAATTTGTAACGGTTTAAAGAGTTGCATACTTTTCATTTTTGGCAACTATAGAATTTGGAGCGGGAGGAGCCATTGGCATGTCGATGTGGTCTGATGTTAGGGCAAATAGTGGAACTGCAGCTGTAAGTCTACGTCCCTATATTTATACCCATTTATCTATCTACGTAACTATTGATAATTTTATCTGAAATAAAGAGAAATAATTAGTAACAGAATAATATATGTAGATGTAGATTTATATAATTTGATATATTCAAGAGGATGACTGATATGATAAATATCTCATTATATATATATATATATATATATATATATATATATATATATATATATATATATATATATATATATATTGATGCAATAAACTGACGACGAACAGTACGAAACTAGTAACTAATCAGAGAAAGTAGTAGTTTATTGCATCTATTTTAATTAATCCCTGACACACGTGATCCCTTGGTGAATCAAGTACGCTTGAAAGGGTTGTTATTCGCCATATGATTTGTATTCTTTACATACATACATACATACATACATACATACATACATACATACATACATACATACATACATACATACATACATACATACATACATACATACATACATACATACATACATACATACATACATACATACATACATACATACATACATGATATATTTTAAAGTTTCTAGGCTTGCTAAAACGTTTGCTTGCATAGTTCCTTTAAAGTGATTTTCTATCTTTATTTTCCATGTAGATTTAACGAATAAAATTAGGAAACCCTTCCTCCAGATCTTTAAGTAAAGTCTGTTTTATCCAATTAATCACTTTTGCAGTTTTCGATCGGTCCTTGGGTGTCGGGTATGGTATGGGGAGGTATTTCCCTCGAACTGGGAATTGCCAGTGGGGGACTAAAACTAATTGGTTATATACTCAAGACCAAATTTCCTGTGACCGAAGAAACACAGCAAGGGAAACATCCAGTCACGGTCGTGTACGTTGCATTTTGATTTGTACATTATTGTATATTGTTAACAAATGTTGATGTTTTTATTTAGCAATAAACTAAACAATGTATCAGCAGTGATAACCACTTCATATTTATTGGTATAGGTATTGCACATCCTTCTCTTTTTTTTCTGCACAAGTTTCTGTAAGTCTTTTGTGTGAATGTCAAAGCACCATATAGTTTAAATCTATTTCTTGACATCCTAAACGTTTTCATAATTTTGTTGTCCAGTCTAAAATAAACCGGCTTACGTGACTGGATTATGTGTTATTGTGTTCATTGTTTAAGTCTCATAATTGCTTGGCATATAAGTGGCAGCAATAATTAGCATTGCCTATTTAGCGCCGGACCACCAATGATGATTCCCCAAATGTCTGGTATTCTTTCACTCATCTCATACTACGGAAATGATGTCTGCCAAATCGTTATTTTATACCTACATTTCTAAAACTCCCAATTATTTCTCGTATTTGACGTGAATTTAACATTTTCCTTTCATCAATGATGTGGTGTGCAAATTGAAAATATTGGTCTTATATAGATGTGACTATTCCAATGACAACTTAAGATATATGAGCTCGTTACAACTGCACATACTATTCGACGACGTGAAATAAAATACATTTAACTGTCTGTCATCAATTTACAATACTTGTATATATTTCACAATCTTTGTTTTCTTCTGTAAATTCAGAATGAAAATTGATCTGGAGTTAACACCTATTGAACTCAGTTTGAGAGGGTGGGCAAAAATATTTGGAGCAAAAGTATTTGACAAGCGTCTGTGGTCGTGGGCCTGTGAACCAATCACATGGAATATCCTGACGAAAAAGTTTGTGGACAATGACGTAGACCCACCACAATTCATAGATGGCGGATTTTGTGGCAATACTAAGAGGTCTAAACGTTCTGTCAACGAATGCTCTGTGAAACAATTAATCGACCGTCATCCCACCGATCCAGCATTCCAAATCGAGGTTTATACAAATGACGAAAACAGTGTTGTTACACAGTTTTATGGAATTGGTACATATCCTGGCGGTACTGACGTAGTCAGCTGGACAGAGTTCAGAGGATCAACGCAAATTGTTCCTATGCAACTACCAAATGGTATTCCCTTGTATTTTACAATAAAAGCAGAAAATAGTCAAGGTTTAAAATCGTACCTAAAATGCAAACTTGACACCTACGATACCACTCTTCCTGGTGGACGGGTGGAAGCCAGTCATCCGTTTACAAGTCTTCCAAACCAAATTTCCGGAACTGTGTTAATGATAGAGGATTCTCCCATAATAGAGTCATACCATGCCTTAGGTTACAGTCCTGGAGAATACGGGACACAAGTTACATCGTGGCAAACGTTAAACTTGGGAAATTCAGCCCTTCAGGAATATATGAACTCGGACCTAAAATACTTTTCTAATCCAAGAGAAGGAAGGCTGTCCACACCACCAGTTAAAGTAATTCAAATAAGGCAAGTGGAGGGCTGTGCTAGTCAATGTAAACAATATGGACCGAAATGCATGTCTTTTGATTTTGATGAGACATCCGAATCGTGTAACTTCCACGACTCAATTGAAGGTGGACAAATCAAGCTTCATATAGACGGAAGATACAAGAACTACGAACGTCTCGATGTCGGATACACTGCATATATTTCCTACAATAATATAAACATTCAACATGGAGCAGTGTATTACATAAACGCATTTATAAAGAATTCATTACACTATGTATCCGTTTTGCATTCGGGCGGCACGATGGCGGACTTCACTCCTCCTGAACCTGGAAATGTTGGACGACCTGTAACAGACGTTATGGAGGCAAAGGGATGCAATGCATCTGTGATCCAAAGATGTGAACAAGTAACATGGCTTCCAAATCATAGGTAAATAATAGAAACGCATTTATGTGTGGTTGGTAATCATTAATCATGTTTTTCTCAATGAACGTGACGAACCTTTGCTTGACTAAGATTATTATGGTAGTTATTTTCTTGTGTTTCGTTTCCTTGTTATAATATTTTTGTTGATCACTAAAATTAGGTGTGACTGTAAATTAAGACGAATATTTGTTTACTAAATTATGCTATTTTCAAGTCAAATATTGTTTCTATCATATAACTGTTTTCTGCTCCTTTAACTGGCCGTAAAATATATTATACGTTTTATTAATTTCCGTAAACAAAGCTGTTATTTACCATGAAGATTTTAACATGAAGATATCATCAGTATTACATATGTCAAGGGGTAAAGTGTAAAAGAAACGTGTAAATATCAAAACTTTTATCAATTACGATATCTTTACAGGAAGATAATCGATGGTTCAGATGGAACAACTATCTTTAATGGCCACAAACCACTTCAAGAAGTGAAATACACCATCTCAAATCACTATATCTCAGGTAAAACGTGAAACCTAATAGCACAGACAATGAATAAATAACTGAATTGTGACCAAGAGCGTCCGATTTATCTTTACAAGGTAATATCGCAATTAATATAAAATCAACTTTTTCATATTAATAAATGAAAAAATGATCGATTGTCACTTTTGTTTTGGAAGGCATTATATGACTAGTTTTTATTTTAAATATTATTACTTATTTTAGTAAGGATAATGTTTATATGGATAAAATTCTGTTCAGAACTTATGATTAGATCGAGGGTATGCTTTAATAATTCAGTCAAAATCTGGTATACATATACAAAGACCTATGAATATACTTTAAAAACATTTCATTTAGAATACTTAGTTTCCTTCTCTAATTTAGCACATGACAATCGTTGGCGAATTAGCATTGAATAAACACGTAATATTTATTACGCTGATGTGTTGGTCATATCTGTCACGATTACTGCAAGGCAACTTCATTTTCATTGCAGCGAATTGGGATGGATTTCATGACGAGGAAAGCGGTATATATGGTTTCACTTGGGCATCAGGAACAAAAGTATGTGGTACCAATATACTTCAATACACTGATCCACATGCCCATCTGAGTAGTTCAAAGTTTTGGACATATTCCGGATATGCCAAGGATTTGCATTTACCCGACGGTCAGTACTACGTTACGATTCAGGCGGTCAACAATGTTGTTTCTGGCGGAGCCATGGTAACAACAGTGTGTCATTCAACGCCAGTAACAGTAGATACCACCCCACCTGTTTTCTCTGAGGTAAGCGATGTTATGTATGATGAGGACTTTGACATTTTGGCCGTGTATTATAATGTTTCTGATTCACTGTCCGGCATACTACGTGTTGATTTTGGGCTAGGAAGAACCAAACATGATGTGGAACTTCGACCCTATAGCAGGCATAACTACATGGTTAGAGATGACCCATTCCTAGTTATCGAGAATTTAAATTTGGAGCCAGGTGTACCTGCATGGATTAGACTTAGAGCAGTTAATAATGGTATGTACAACACATTAGACAGAGTGATAGATTGACTGTAATGAATATATTATTTGATAACTGATGGACTAATGCATACATGTCAATTTTTTAAATTATTGAATCGTGTATCTTCAAAATTCTCTGCTACATTATTTTAATATTACTTACTGCCTAGCATATTATCTTCAATTACAGTACACAATTAACTGTTTTTGACTTAAAAAAGTTACATGATCAGAATACCCATGGTCTATCCACTATCTCACAAATCCTGCCTTCCCAAAAATTTTTCTGCATCAGAATGTGCCAAAGGCGTCTGTTTGTCTCGATTGAGGTTGGAAAAGATTGATATTTGTTTGGATATGGAGATTTTCGGCACACCCCATCCCTTGCTTCCGCTCGTGCTCGGAAGTAATCTTTTTCATCTCGCAAAATCTAATCCACTGCTGCACTATTACCATTGATGCAAACATTGAAATTATGATTTTTAATTGTTATAATACACTAAGAAGCAAAAAATTTGATTTACACCATTTTGAGACCATTTTTTACCTTATACCTCATGGACACAAAAACAATAAATGCAGTCCAATTTGCACCCACTGAGGTCAACCACCACAGGTACTGTTGCGACATGGTGAAAGACAAAGTTCCCATCCTTCTTCTATCCAGTTTCAGATGCGAAGACCTGTGTATTCAATGGCTTTTCAGATAGTAGCAACGGTCTCTATGCATGCGAGTTCTGCCCCCTCCCACCATTACCAAATATTACAGAACGTGAGGAATTCGGAGTGCCATTAGTTGTCAAACCTGTTCGCATAATTAATATCAGGTATACCATTACGAGAAAAATTTCTCGGTAAAAGTGATAGAAAGAATCTTTCAGGCATTGAGGAGCACCGTGCTGAAAGGATAGATAGGCAAGTGAGAGCCTACGTCCAGCAACAAGAGGTGATACATAACCCTTCCTTAATTGCATATACTAACCTCTAATATCGTCGCCTCCTCTTAGAAAACTGTAGACCCATCGTTATATAGGGTTACTGTTCCACAATATCAGATGCATTTTGACATCATCAGAGAGAGAGAGAGAGAGAGAGAGAGAGAGAGAGAGAGAGAGAGAGAGAGAGAGAGAGAGAGAGAGAGAGAGAGAGAGAGAGAGAGAGAGAGAGAGAGAGAGAGAGAGAGAACCATCCTTGTCGAACCTCGACATGTATACACCTAATACCGAAGGCTTTGGCCATATGCCAGAAGTAGAACCTGCTGTGGGTTTTAAGATTGTTCTTTAATACGCTTTTGAATCTAATGTTTAAAGCCTGCTTGTCTCACTTTTAGTACAAGACCAGTTTTCAAGATGGTCCTGATACAGGAGTTAAAGCAAGAAGCATTATTGTGTCAGATGACCTGAACTAGTTGCCGTTTCACCGTGTTGTTTATATCACTGCTTCAGCCTTCATTGATTATGACGGATTCCGTTCATGAAAATGAGTCTTAGGATATAAACCTTTTTCAAATTTTGACACGTGACCACATACAAGGGCATCTACACGATACGGCAGGGCTGTAAACTGGTACCTAAAGCAAATGAAGCCGAAAACAAGAGGGATATCTTGCTTTTGCTTGGCTCTAGAAGATAGAAGGGACAATATATCAGCTCAAATACCATTGACTATGTTCACTAGCTTATCCGATCTATCGCGCATCGGAAGTAATCCAAGATTAAATGAAGATTTGTTCTATATGAGTTTACAATATTAAAGTATTCGCCGCTAGTATAGCGCTTTGTGTTTATTGTGCCTTGACTGATATAGATCGTTGGGTGGAATGAGGAGATCACATTACATAAATTTTTACCTCAAAGACCTTTTATTCCAAAGGACATAAGTTTACTTGGTGAAATCTCTCAGCATGGAAACAGTTTACTCTTCCATGTCTTTCAGCAGTTTCTAACTCTAGTACCCCCCCACATGTTTGTCCAAGCGTATCCATATGCCAAGTATAACCCATATCTGACAATAAATTCTAAACAACTTATTCTACCTCATAGGTCTATAGACAGAGTTATCTCTTCGGTCAGGCAATATAATTCCCACCACCTTTTTAACTATTCTGCTATGGTATAATGGTTGGGCAACGTGTCTGACGAATGAACTGATTTTAGTAATAAAATATACATATTCGATAATACTTAACTAGTCATAATAAGGATACTACCTAAAAGCACATCTGCACTCAAGGAAGTTCATCCAACTGAAGCAGACGTCATTAGCACTTTTAGTGCTAAAACAAGCTTTGGGAGAGCTGGTTTTGCGAAGTAGTACATATACTTCTGAGATACTATGATTAGGTTGCTTTACGAAATAAATTTAGCTTTTTAATTATTTTGCTTTGCTTCGGAACGATGAAATAAAATATTTTGCTAGATTACTTTTGTAATGTTTACATACCGACCTTTATCAACGATATTGGTTGTTTTTATACTTTACTTTAAATTACTTTATGTTGGCGATCGTGATAATTCAATTTGTTCTTTTCATTCCTATAGTGGAATTATTTGGTTCTGGTCATAGCAACGAGCCGATCATGGTTGATAAAACACCCCCATTGCCCGGTAATGTTTTGGATGGAGATGTATTAGGAAAAGACCGAGAGTATCAGCATAACACGGACAAGATTTGTTCCCAGTGGATTTATTTCTATGATCCTGAGTCTGGCATAAATCAGTAATTAGCAACTATTATTACTGACAATTTACAATTGCTCTGGATTGTAATTTGTAACTTGCTGAGATTTTCTACATGTAGATTTTAATTATTTCAAGACTTCCTTAACAATGTGTATGATATCGATATCAAGCTTAAATGCCTTTGAAAAGTCGTATCAAAGTACCAACCACATTTTTTTTGAAAACCATGATGCTCAAATTTCTCGCTGATATTTTGCATGAAGTGTTCAGACCAATATATCTTTATATGAGATTGGAAAACACGACGTTACTGTTAAATCATGTTACGATAATATATTTTGCATTTGTGCATAACGTGTTATAAAACATTGAGGATAAAAAGAAATGTTACCACTTTATCACAAAAATTTTCCACTCCGATTCTCTTTATTCGTGTCTAATTAACTTTGATGTAAAATATGTTAAAAATTTCCTTTTGGAAGTTTTACTTACTTTATCATTAATGACTCGTATAATTTCAGATTTATTTGGGGAGTCGGCACTGCCCCTGGGAAAGATAATGTTCTTGCTTACAGAAATTTGTCCTCGACCACCAAAAGGTCATGTGATGCTGCAGAGCTGAAACACAATGTGACATATTATTCAACTATCATCGCATACAACGATGCTCTGAATGCGAAAAGATGTAACAGTGCATCTAATGGAAGTGAGTATATTAGACTCCCCATCAATCAAAACTGCATATTTCATTTGAAGCACCCAGATTTCCATGCATGTTTCAGAGTATATCCATATGGATTACGTAGAAAGTGTCAGTAAATATTTTTGTCTTCTCTCTGGCATCACTACTTCTTTTCAAGCCATTATTTGTACGTTATTTGATAATATGCATTAGTTACTCGTGCCGATCTCTAGCGGAGTCCATGTTTCTTAATCTCAGACATCGGTATAAAGTTTCGTTCCAAAACAATTCATGAATATTTTCAACTCTTCATGGTTTTGCGTTGCCTTATATTAAAAAATAGGCTTTCTTGTTACAGTCTAAGTGAGATGGGCCGGTTTAGGTTAAAATGATTAGATATATTTTAAACACTATCTTAGTTTCTAATTGTTATCTGTGTATGGAGAACGGTAATAAGTTTTTTTGTTTAATTCAGTTTTGGTTGATACCACGCCCCCTGAAGCAGGATCAGTTATTGATGTAGGAAATTATGAAAACACAACAATTGACATTGCATTTTCATCAGAGAGTGCTACAGTAAAGGCATCCTGGAATAATTTCTCCGATGCAGAAAGTTCTATAGCCAGCTATGTTGCTGATATATACATCAACAGAGAACATGTGAAAACCTTGCACACAGGCACAGCCACTAATTTACTGGATCATTCTTTGTCCCTGAATCACTTGGATAATGTTTACATCGACATTTTGGCGCTAAATGGAGCTGATTTATCAGTGAGAGCAGCTTCCGATGGGTTTTTAGTGGATCACACACCTCCAAATATACTTTTTCTCGAAGACTCCCAAAATGGTGAAAAATTTCAATCCGATAAGTCAAAACTCAGTCTTAGATGGGACTTTGAGGATGCCGAATCTGGGATAGCAGAATATCGATATGTTGTGAACGAACTATACATGGGTCGTCATAGAGTGATTGTACCGAAAAATGGAAAATTTGAAACATTAATTCCTTCGCCAGCATCTCTCATTAATCTTGATCTTAACACCCTTAACCTGTTGGATGGAGCTTTATACACAGTACAAGTAACGGCGCTGAATAAAGCTAAGCTTTCCTCTTCTCACGAGTCGGCCGGCATTATCGTGGATACTTCACCACCAAGTCTGAGCAAGGTAAATTCTAGGTAACACATTTGCACATAAACTATTTTTAGGGATTGCTGCGAAGTGTACTATGTCTTAAAATAGATGCAGTTTCTATTGGTTATAAATTTTGGCAGTGTTTAAAATTATTTGATGGTGGTGACCAATGTTAAACCAATCAAATTTATCAAACATCTCTGTTTATTCACCAGTTTCAACAGTTGCTTCTAAGGGACTACAGTGCGAACTTTATATTTAAATACAACGCAGATAGAGCAATAGGTAGAGAGACTGATACCAAATAGGCGAGCAATTCAATTTATATATAGCGAGATAGAAACTACCCACTGAGACGCCTTTCTATATATTTGGAACGGAGAGCAGAAGAAATATGTACTCAGATCTTTCACTCACAGTTAAATTACGTAAAATTGTCAAAATTGGTCCATATTGTTTCTTCGACGATGAATTCTAGTTAAAATAAATAAGTGTGAAATGCAATGCCGCACAATGCATAATCGGCATGTAAAAGATGTGACATTTCATATATAGCATTTATTTTGAAAGTCACTGTTTCGAGTCTGCGTAACATCAAATGTCCACGTAATTGTAATTATATGATGAGTATATAATCTTGGCAGTCATTTTCTACAGGTTCATATTGGTCGGCCAATAGATGAAGAGGAACTGGACGAATCTGGGTACGTTTTACACGCAAGTCAGTCAAGTATTACCGTGAGCTGGAGGGCATTTGACCCAGAGAGCGGAATAAAGACAGTCCTGCTGGCTATTGGAACTATCCCTGGAAACATGACCAGCCCTGACGGCTCAATGACCGTCACTTCAGATGATTCTGTAGCCGAACTATCTGGATTAAAGCTGCAACCTACTACTGGAAACGACAGCATCTACTATGTATCCGTCCAGGTTATAAACAAGGCCGGGTTAAAGTCCAGTGTTAACTACTCCAAGCCAATCAAAATTTTAAAAGCCAACGTGGCAGGTACAGTGTATGATGGGACCCTTGAACTCGAAGACATTGACTTTAGCTCAGATGCCACAACAGTAGCTATGTCATTCAATGGCTTTGAAAGTGAAGCTTGTAATATTATTGGCTATGAATGGGCTATTGGTTTTTTGCCTTACGGATCTGATGTTCTTCCATTCACGGACTACGGTATTGTCATGATCAATGACACATTTGGTCATGCACAGATCAATCTACAGTTGTATGAGAACCAGGTATACTTTTCTACCGTCAGAGCTCGAACAGGTCATAATTGTCACGAGCAGTATATCGTGTCTACGTCTGACGGGTTCAAAGTTGATACGACTGGACCTCGAATCGATTTCGTTGCAGCTAATAATACATATACTTCTGAGGCTGTTTTTGACCTTTTCAAAACATCATTCCAAGATCTGATAGACAGCATACATTTGACATGGAATGTGACGGATCTGTCGGGTGTGAGTGATGTAATTGTATCCGTGGGGCATCTTCCATACATTCCAGACAAATATAATTCAACAGAGACTAAGTCAAACTCCATCGCACCAGGAGATGTAAAGCTTAAGTCGGGTGAAACAGTTTTCGTTAATATTTTAGCTACCGATATGAGTGGGCTTACGACGGAACTTTCGTCACCAGCTATTGTTACTGACGTTTCCTCTCCGGATATTCATGACTTTGTTTGTACTGATTATATATCAGTCTACAAAACATTGCTTACTTGTACTTGGTCAAAAGTAGAGGAATATGAAAGCTCAATAGAGTCCATGTCTTTTGCATTTGGTACTAAGTCACTGTCATTCAACATTGCTAACTTTACAAACATTCCTCTTGATCGATTTGGATGGACGAAAGACATGCACTCGTTTGTAGGTAGGGATGATGTTAAAGCAATATTTACAGCTTTCAGAGTTCAAAATATTCTAGGACTTACAAAAGTCTTGGAATTTAAGACAGTAGTGGACAAAACACATCCATTTGGCGGGGACCTCATATTCACGACACAAATGGGTGGCAGTAAAGATATACGCAGAGAATTATGCCAGATACCTACAACGTATGTCGAAGTTAATGCAACTGAACCGGTAGATGAAGAATCTTCTATTGAAAGGTATTTATTGATTTTTATTTTTACTCAGTTTGCCGAATTGCTTCAAATGTCACTTTCATTATTTAGAAATTGTACCATTCAAAGACAGATATTCAAAACAGTTCGATTACATATTAATTCCTGAAAAGCAAAAACAAAAATACTGATTGACTTACTTCAATTGTTGGTGACTATTTTACGGGAAAGTTGAATACTAATAAATTAGTTGGCTTCCGTATGGCAGTTTCATAGGAGGAAGAAAAGAATAAGGCGGAGAGGAGACATAAATAAACCATTAAGGCCAATAAAAAAATTAAATTTATATTATTGCTATTCCTTTCTTTTCTTGTTCTTTTTAAATTTTGCAGATTTGAGATAGCCCTTGGAACCTCTTTTGGCAGCACAGATATAGTTTCATTCAGACCAGTCTCATCCGTCCATAATCTTTTCCTTGGAGATCTAGCATTACCTATTGGATCAACAGTATTTGCTTCCATGAAGGTGTACAATGGTGCCGGTTTATACAGTGTTGTCAATTCAGCCGGAATAGTTGTCAGTCCTCACCCTTTACTTGCTGTAAATGATGGACCTGGTGGAGAAGATTTAGATTTCCAATCAAAAATGTCAGTTATCGAAGGACACTGGCATTACTCAGACCCATGTCCAGTTGTGTCAGCTGAATGGTCAATTGTCGATCTCACGGGCAAAGTTATTCAGAATTTTACTGCTATAGCCGGAGCAAGAAATCACTTTTATAACGACGAATTATCTACCGAAAATGGATTCACATACATCAGCATCATCAGAATTGAGGATGCCATTGGAAGGTCATATACAGCCGAGACAGATGGGATAACGATACGGATACAGACACCATCACCAGGATATATTAATGATGGACTGGGACAGGACATCAATTTTCAGATATCAACAACGGAATTGTCTGCTAATTGGGGTGGATTTGGAGATCTTACATCTGATAATCCTGTACAAAAGATTTCCCATTATGAGGTGGCTGTCGGGAATGACCGAAGATTTGAGAAAACAAGGACAAATGTGCATTCCTTTGTGAACGTTGGACTTAACGCATCTTACACGTTTACAAAACTTAATCTAACTGCAAAGATTGTTCAGTATTATGTGACTGTGCGTGCATATAGTCAAGCTGGTAGCTTTGAAGAAGTTTATTCAAACGGAATAAGGGTGGGGTATCATGAAGGGGTCACTGCTGGCAAAGTCCAACATAATCGATATGAAGACGCTACAAACAAGATAGTTGTTTCCTGGTATGGCTTCACATCAGACTATGGCATACGTCAATATGAAGTCGGAATAAGCAATAATAATACGTTGCCGTTAAATAAGACTATGGAGTGTAAAGTATTTTACCAAAGATTTTCAAGTTCTTTTGATATTCAATCACTATTGAGTGTTAGTACTAATACTTACACTACATTGGAAAATTTAACCTTGCAACATAACAACACATATTATGTGACAGTAGTGGCCACCGACGAATCGGGAATGTGTATTGCAATGAATGCTGGCCCTCTGACTATCGACACTACGCCGCCATCATCTGGTACCCTTATATTCGATGGCACATCGGGACATGTAAATTTCGTGAGTGATGAGAGGAGTCTGCATGTATCCTGGATGGGGTTTGAAGATAAAGAGAGTGGCATTCAGTATTTTAATATTTCACTTTTGTCTGGATATGATTGCAGTCAAAATGAAATGATCATAGTTGACTCGATTATCCAGTCCTTAACCGTATTCAATTTAACAGAAACTACATTTTACAACTTAAATCTTGAGAGCAACCATGCATACTATGTTACATTATTAGCTGTAAATGGAGCAGAATTGAACACAACAGTAACAAGTGTACCGATATTACTTGACACGACACACACAATTCCAGGAACTGTAAAAATTGGATATGACTGGTTCCATGAAATTTCGATACAGTCCTCTCTTACAGAAATTAGCACAACTATTGCAGTAGCGAGAGATGAAGAATCCCACAAATGCTCGCATCAAGAAGAAATTATTTCTCCAACCACTGAATCACTGCCGATTTCTTGGATAAAGCTAAGACAGGACTTTTCCCCATCGTGTGTAATAGATGGACGAATTCCTATAGAAATTCAGATACGTCATAGTGACGATCTTACGAATGTTGTAAAGGGCGGGATTTCGTCTAAAACCATGTCAATTCGACAAGGACAGTACACCTTTGTTCTAAAAGGTCTATCAGGCGAACATATGTTTGCAAGTTTAGCTGTCGCATCATCCATAGAATCTATTCCATCTAATATTACAGATATCATTGAGAGGGAACAGTTTTCTAAAAACGTCTCTTTGAATAGTACTAATGAGGAGGAAGGAGGACAAAATGTAATAGGGCAAGAGGATCAATATGGAGCAGGTTTCCTTATTCCAGGTTTCCTGTTTGAAAACAACACTTGCTACTGCTTGGTATGGGCAAAGGATATGTACAAATTTGAAGTTAAGTTCCTTGAATTAAACATTTGTGCGGACAAAGTTGCGACAGAATATGGAATTGATTTGGAACATACGAATAGCAGCACAGGTATGACATGGCAAGCGAAGTTTGTAATTAATGGTGTGGAAAAAATAACTATTAATTCTCTGCATTTTAAGGACAAAGTAGCAATGTTTGTCTACGGTTCTAACGATAATGATTACATTCCACCAGTGAGAGATCCTTTTAGTCCCTTTGAAACAAAATTAAGTCTCAATTCAATTCAAGTTCCCATTTCAACGGATAAGCCATGCATGTATGGCACTGGTTTCTATGATAGAGAAAGTTCTATTAAGGAGATCTGGATTGGTATTGCAAATTCTCTCAATGAAACTGGAAATGTCAGGGAGATGAAGCTAGAGAAGACGTTTTGTCTGCCGTGCAATCAGAAGTGTCCGATGGTATGTGATCCAAACTGCACTTATGAAAGTCTATATGCTTTTGACATAATGTCATTCAAAATCAGCAACTTGAAACTCCTGTCATCATCAAACATATCTGCGCACGAAAAAGAAGATACTCAGAGTGCAGCCGAAACTAAGAGCTTTGATTCCTTGCATGCCAACTCCTATTTTATAAATGTGCGAATATTAAATTTCGCAGGCCTAGAGACAAATGTAAATTCCAAAGCTGTGATAATTGACGACACACCACCTACTGCTACGTATGTTATATGCGCTGACCCTATCCATAATCAAGATGAACCTGCTGTATTTCAAGGAACAAACTCAAGTATGGCAGCTTTTTGGGATTTTGATGATGACATCAGCCAAATTATGGGATATACAGTCAGTATTGGATCAAGGAATGGCCTTGATGACATTGTTTCTAACATGGAGGTCGGTCTCCGGAAGTCAGTGGTAATCCAAAATCTAACAGACTATTTGAGTGACAATGAGACATATTTTATAACTGTCACTGCTACCAATGAAGCAAAGCTCAAGGTAAATTCAAAACACACATCTCTTACAACTCATGTGTTGGTAATATAAAATAATTCTTATTACTGCTAAATTATCACAAATATGAATATTTTAAGAACCATTCTACATTTGTATAGAGCATATATGGACGATATATGATATGTATTATAGTCTATTGAGCACGAGAATAGGAATGATTTACATTAACAAATGCATACTTATATAATGCAAGACATTTTTTGTCATGACGCATGCAGTATAAATATTTCATTTGTTTTTATGATAAATAAAATGTTTCACACTTAAAATTAAATTTCAAAGACTAAGCAATGTTAGAATTTCCAAGAGTGATTATTAATATTTCAGACTAGCTCCAGTTGCAATATCACAATAGATTTAAACTTTCCCAATGTGGCTGACAGTGGTGCGGGTACTATGTTTTCCATTGCTGTTACGGATGCACCACCCAACGTAACATTTTTGGGGAGTTCAGACAGCATTGGAGTCGATTGGAAAAATGAAGACCCAGATGTGGAATTTTTCGGTAAAATAATTTGCTGCACTACACAAAAATCTAATATTAATTAATCACACACACACACACACACACAAACACACATATATATATATATATATATATATATATATATATATATGTATGTATGTATGTATGTATGTATGTATGTATGTATGTATGTATGTATGTATGTATGTATGCATGTATGCATGCATGCATGCATGCATACATACATACATACATACATACATACATACATACATACATACATACATACATACATACATACATACATACATACATACATACATACATACATACATACATACATACATAGTACTTTCAGGAATCGTGTAAATAAGGTAGGTCGAAGGTTGAATTCATTTGCTCTGCAATGATGAGACAAATTCTCTATATATTGTCAGCTCATTGAAACGATTATTCTTAATGCTGCTGTTGTTGGTTTTGGTGGTGTTTGTTGGTTTTGGTTTGACAGAACGTTTCAGCACGGTGGTCAGTTTATTTGGTAGAGGAAGATCCCGGGAAGATCTACCAAACCATGGTAAGCTAACCTACGCATATAGGTGATTTGATGAAAAAGAGAGCGCATTAGACCAACTGTATCCCTATTGACGAATGTCGAAAACTAATATTTAATGCACTTTAGTTAAGCTTAGCACAATGGAATAAAACATGCCTTTAGATAGAAATGCAACTGTTATATAGCTTTCAGCAACATATTTCAGAAATGCAAATAGGATCGAAAAAAGACATTGCTGATATTTTACCGAGAGTGAAAATTGGTACCAGGAGATCCAAAAAGGCAGCGGTTATAAAAGGACATTTGTGGCTAGACAATGTGGACATCAATACGAACGTTCAAGAGTTTGTACTAAAGAACTGGACCAATGAGAGCCTTAATGAAGCAAAACGACATGGCGGATATTTTAACTTCGAACCCGGTCGCTGCTTGAATATTGGCCTCTACGCAATCAGCCGATCCCATTTGTCTAGCAAGATACCCGTTCAACCATGCTGCATAAAAAGTAGGTATTTTCTACAATATTGCAACGCAAAATTCCACAAGATTTAATTTATATAACACCTGTTTCTAAACTAATGTATAGTTTTCTAGTAAATTATACCTATTCATAGAAAACTATATTTGTCAAGAAATGTATGGGAGTTAAAAATATTGATATTTGTATGAGATGGAAATCTATTTCCGGTGCTTATAAGCTTATTTATCAAATTTAATGAAGGTTGAATATATTCAGGCTTCAAAACTGAGATATTAGCTGTGGATTAGTATACAGATGCTTGTAAAGACGTAATATATTATATAAAGTCTTCTCAAACAACATTCGTTTATTTCACTTAATGGGCTTTTGAATATAACAATGACGTATAATTTGAAATGTCATTGTATTTCTCCATTTGAAAAGAACTACCCAATTTAAAATGAAAATGTTTTTAAGGGGAATCGGATGTAGTCATCAGTTTTGAAAAGGAAATGAGCCATTCGGTTATTCGAAGTGGGAATGCACTAAAGGTTTCGAAAGCAGATGTGGCAAACTCTACTGATTTTCATCTCAGTTTTAAAGGTACGTTTTTAAGCTAATTATTTCTCTTTCATTTCAACTCTGATATTCTTGATATACATTGTGTCTTAGATCCTTTTATGGTAGCATAGCGCTACTTAACATATTGATATTACTTATGTTGTTATCAACTGAATCATTAATACATGTTTTGAAACTTCTCTTCAAAACTTCAGCTCACAATATGATTGGTCTACCTATTATTACCCATGGATGAAATGTTAATTGGTTTAAGATCATTAAGTCATTGACCCAATATTGAATTTGATTAGGTCAGAAGAATTCATGCCACGCAAGGCACTGGCCGAGCCTGGTATATCGTTCAATGTCCTAATAAAATTTTGTGTTGGGGCGTAGACAGATTACATTACAAATTGAACATACGGAGATGTTACTTTTGAAGTAAAACGCGGAGAATAAATATAATTTAGCTCATCAGGTTCTGTCTGTGTTTTCGTATTCCGTGTCTGATAATTGATGTAACGTCATTGAATGTTGGATAGTTTTTTTATTTTTTGTTATTTTAAAGGGCAGCATGCTTTTAAGTTTTTGTTTTAAAAAGTTGCTGTTGTAATGATGCTTCCGAAAACATACAGGAACACATTGTTCAGTGTGATGGGCTATTTGGCTGGTTTGACTCGAAAGTTTGTGTCTATTATATACTGTCAGAAATGCTGGCACCCTTGCGCCTTTAGGGTAGGTAAACCTGGTGATGCAATCTTTACCATGCACGTGTCTGTATAATGGAGATGTTTAAACGATTATATAAAAATACATGAAATATATCAGCCATTGAGAACCATATATTTTTGTTTGAGGTATGATCATATTAGTTACTATAGTTACGTATCCTATACGGAACTTGATGAGTTAGGTAGAATTTTTATCAGTCAATGCGCTAAAGGATCCTTAAAATTTCATAGCGGGACAGTAACAAACTACATGCTAAACGTATCCCACCTAAATTTTACTGAGCTAATCAACTTGTTCGTGTGGTTTCATATTCTGTTACTGAGAGATTTTAAATGGATTACATTTGCCTTAACTCGGTCTTTCGTGGTAGGCGGAGAAAGCAAATTAAATTAATTTTATTTGCTTAAACCATTGTTGAAAACACGCATTCCACCCGAAAATATGATCACTACAAATTATGTAATAATCATATTCAGTATACTATAAACGTTCTGACGTACTTGACATGTCATAGCTACCGTTTGACGTAATTTAAACCCTTTACACGTGCATGATATGTCTATCCAAAGTTTATCTAAGTAGCATCTGGCTAAGGGATTATCTCAATCAGTCATGAAACACCAATCGACCAATTAAAATGAATAATATCTGCAAGAGATAGAACATTTCGCTGACCATTTTAAATTCAAGCATCGAACTTGCTTAACAATAATATATAACTGGGAGAGTATATGCATTAATGCTGAGCGCACTTGTGATATCACTACATATATTTAGGGTTTACGTGGGTCCACATGTTTGTCAAATAGACTTCTACATGTAAATAATGAATCATCATATATTACCGTTATGACGTGTATGATACGCATAATAAATGTTTGTGTTCAGGCCTATCAGGTGGATTGACTGTTGGTCTTTTACGAGACTCTGACTGGGATTCCTTGTATGGATCGGCTGCAAGCGCAGATTTCAAGCCGTATTTATCATCCCCAGAGAGTCCTACTAAGACCTCTAGACTTCTAAAGAAAAGGTAAGTAACTGGAAACCATTGATAGAACTTGAGATGACATTTATTATATGGAGCGTCCTCCAAACGTCGTAATTGTTTATCTCTATTGAAAGGTTATAAAGAAATGAACTAGACATATTGGAGATTACAATATACATGTTGGTCGTTAACGACAAGTTGAAGCTAGCTAAATAAATTTTAAAGTTATGAAATCTGCGGAGTGTAAATGTTGTACAAGCATACGTTAATCTAGACGAAGTTGCTATTAATTCTTGTGTTTGTAATGGAACAGTTTTTCTATTATTTAGCTAAAAAAGCAATTTGACTGATATACAGGGTTGCTCTGACACTGCGATTTGTTCACTCTTCTGTGGTTTAGCATGACCATCCACAGAATTTGATGCCGCAACATTAAATACAAATAGGATGCCTAACAACTTCAATAGAATTCCAAACGTTTCTCGAAACTTCATTATAAACCAGAAAACATGAATGTAGTGCCAGAATCTGCATCAGCTTAGAAAGAGATCTCTATATGTTGCCTTTTGATTCTTGCAACGACCATAGTTTAGAAGGTTACAAATACAGGTGTTGTGCGTATGATGGAGCTTGAGATCAAACTATCTCTATTATATTCCTTTGAGCATAATGCTATTTCTTTGGATTGATCTAGTAATTCAACTATGCAACATTTTCGAGTGATGTTTGCCCACGAAATTATTTACACAACTAGCAGCTTAGCGCTTTAATTTAGGCATTCCATATTTAGTTGTTGAAGTTTAATGCATACTTTTAGATATTCTTTATGTAGGTATGGCATATTAATGCCTTGTTTTTTTTAGGTAATCCTTATCTATGCAGAATATTGCTTTGGGTTTTGTTAGTTTAGATTTTCCTCATATAGCATTGATTATTGAGCAGAAGTAGTATTAGGAAACCAGGTTTTCAACTCACTTTGTTTTTTTACCCTCCAAACAAGTATAAATTATCCCCCACCCCACCCCCTTTTCTTCCAAAATAAACCAGGTTTTCAACTCACCCTAGAGGAAAACCAGGTTTTCAACTCACTTTGTTTTTTTACCCTCCAAACAAGTATAAATTATAGTCCTAAATTATCCCCCACCCCACCCCCTTTTATTTCCAAAATAAAACAGGGTTTTGACTCACCCTCCCCCACCTCTTTTTTTCCCCCTACTACTACCTGTAAACAGGTATTTTGTAACCAAACAAAACAACAGGTGTTGGAATGCGATAAGCTCTTTACACAGAGGTGACTAATTTGTTAGAACAGCGCATGTGTGGAACACAATTATTCTAAAGACGGCAAACGGGATTTTACCACAAGATAACAGGATGAAAATTAAACTGTGTATTAGAACGTTTCAGTTAACAAGGTGGAAATTAAACTAGCATTAGAATGAAAATGATATTATTTTAGTTATATTATATCTTAAGTTTAGATAAAATTTTACGTTACTCATATTTTTTATGATATTTTTTTTCATACTTGCTAACCCTCATTGGTAGAATGTCTGTTAACATATTGTCAATAATACGAAATTCACGTAATAAATCATCCATATTATATTTAACTCCTCGTAGGTAAGACCGGATGTGATCAAGTAGTTTCTTATAAGTTTTAATTGATGTTAAACAACCGTGCTTCTTTATCAAAAGTCTTGGTTCTACTTTTTTACACGCTGCTGTAAGTGAAACACCAATACCAGATATAATTAACAAAAAGGGATTTAACGATATCCCACTTGAAATTATACCAGAACTGGTCATTAACAATGGTAGATATGATATTACTCGAAGGATCTTGTTGTAGTATTTATAACATTTTTTCACACACCAAAGTTTTCTATGATAATATTTATAATATTGTATTAATGCGTCCACATCCTGTTCTGAAATATCTTTTGAAATATGATTGAAATCAACTATACTTCTTTTCATTATAATATTAGTTCACATAGTCCTATGTTTGGTTAATCCATAATAAGAGCTGGTTATTCAGCTATAAATTCCAAACACCAGAGAAAATTCGCTAATTGTAAAGTTTTATCAACTGGTTCAAGTACAAATTCTTCTTCAGAATTTTGGTTTATTATTACAGATAATACTCCAGATGAGTCATCATTTGGATGACGAAATGGATATTTGGTAGATATTCTAAACTTTGTACTGCTAAACACTGACAATCTATACATACCAGTAACTTCTGCAGTGTATTTGATAGAATTATTTTGCCTCGTCCATGTACTAGACCCAGATGCAACAGTATACACAATATTTTTAATCTGTTTGTGAGGTATTTTAATCATATTTGTTTTCTCAACAATATTAGGAATTCCACTAATAATATCATTGAGTTTTGTGTTAATATTAGCGAGTGTAATGTCAACATTTGATGGATTTCCAAAAAATTCATCTCTAATTTTGTTTATGCTTCTGCGAAAACTTGAAAATGTGTTCACGTGACTGGTAAAATTATTTTTGAGTGCTGTGATTTCATTAAAAATTAAAGCGTCCCAATCATTGACATATTTTTTAGTGACAGCATCCCCATCCTCAGTTGGGTTTCCAAGATCTGTAATCTTATTTTGTTTCATAACAATATTCCCACTAAATACATCACCATCTTTTTTAACAAAATCATTAACTGACCTACCAGAATCTTGTATATTACCTAGATTGTTAAAAGTAACGATATTATTAGCAATCGCAGCAGTATTTCGTACAACTACATCTGACAGTTTTACATTACTCGTCTTTAATCGTCCTTCTTTGTCTTGGAAAATGACAACTTCATCTGGATCTACGCTGGTAAGATTTAGTAAATTATTGATTTCATTTTTGAGCCGATCAAGAGTTGCATATTTGGATAAGTCACCTTTAAAACGTTTTGTGGATAAATCTTCTAATAGTGTTCCAAATTTTGTATAGTAGCTCATTATTTACTATCCTAGATAAAATTATCAACACTAGTTTAATATTATACAAAATGGCAAAATCGTCGATACTAAACTTTGATACAGAGAGACTAGTGAAGCATAAACATAATAATGAACTTCCTGATTGTCATTATCTTATTGTTGGGCGAACTGGATCGGGGAAAACAAATTTGCTTATGAACTTGCTTCTTGGTGATAATTTTAACTACGACAGAGTTTATATTTACACAATCAATCCACAGCAAGATAAGTATGAGTTATTAAGTGAGTATAATAACAAGCTTCGTGATGATCTTAAAGCTGGTGAAGATTTTTTTATAATTAGGCAGCCAGAAGATCTTATTCCAGTTAATCAACTTGATGCAGATGAACATAAGATAGTAGTTTTTGATGATATTCCGCTAAACAACATGGAGATGAACAAAATAAGATCATATTTTTCACTGTCCCGTAACAAACAGTGTAATTCCGTTTATCTCGCTCAAGGATTTTATAATGTTGATAGGTTTATTAGGCGAAATACGGGTTGTTTTATTTTATTTCCAGGACTGGATAATGTTGACGTTAGAAATATTGCAAGCGAGCAATGCGGTGGCGTGACAAAAGATAAGTTTATTGAACTTTACCGTAATGCTACAAAAGATAAATTTAACTTTTTCTTATTTGATAAACTTACAAATGATCCAACTAAAATGTTTCGCTGTTGTATTAACACTTACTTACAATAAAGCGTTTCAATTTTATAAAATTTATAATTATAATAATGGACAAACGAGCAAGATACAGACAACATATAGAAGATCTAAAAAAACTTGCTCAATCTCAGGCATCACTTAAGCAAAAAGTACAAGAAGCGCGACGTGGGCAAGTAACTGCTACAGAAACAACAGCTACAATTTTCAAGCCGGTTACTGAAGCATTATTAGGTAAACAACTTGAAACTAAACCACTGTCAGAAGAAGAACTTAAGCAACTACAGGAAAAAGGTTTGGTTGGAATTGTTAGAGAACAACAGGAAGCAGCTGCTGCAAAACTTGTTACTAGATCTGATGAAGAAAAGAGAAAACTGATTGAGGCACTTACAGCAAATATAGCTGATCCTGCGGCTAGACAAGCAGAAACAGATCGATTGATAAACAATCCGCTGGAACTTGAGCGAAGATTAGCAGAGTTAACAACGCAAGGAATAACAAATATTATAACAAATTTATCAGGAGACATAAAAGATATCAGAGAGGAGCAACAAAGAGTCGGTGATCTTACTGTAAAGTTTATGGAAGTTGGAGATCAAAGATTTTATTTTACAAAAAAAGCAAATGATGAGATAAAAGGTAGTGAATATGATGATTTTTTAAACAAAGAAATTATAAGGGGTATTGATGATATAAGCAAGTGGACTGATGCAGAATATCAAGCATTAATCGATAAATTTGATGTAATATTTAATGACGGAGCTGCTGCTAAAGATGAATTAAACACGGTTACAGAGATTAATAATATGATTCCACTTTATGAAAGAATGAGAAAGGGTGTCATTGCTCTCACGTTTAAAAAAACAGCAGAAAATAGCAGAGCAAAACCTTTTGGTAAAGGGTGGAGTTTTAAAAGAAAATTTGATAAACTCGATAAATCTCGTGTAGAAAAATATAGAAAAGAAAAAACAGGAACTGGTGTAAAAGTATTTACTTCAACTACTGAAATGATAGGTAGATTAATGTTATTAATATCATCAAAGGAAGCTGGGAATGTTAGTGTTGAACTTGATAATGAAATCATTGACATACTTGATCATCTAAGATCGAGTGAATTATTAACATCTGACGAATATGAAACTTTACACCGCGACTTAATCGCGGCGACTTAATTTTGTAAAATGATATAATATTAAAGGAATGCAAACAACATTATTACTAAACTCTAGCGAGTCTACAGAAGATAGCGCAAATTTTTCAGTAAATTATATTCCACCTATAGAACTAGATCCTGCAAAACAATATGAAATTGGATTAATTTCTTGTACTTGCTGGAATGCTATACCTAACGTGAAAAATGATGTTAACGATGAAATGTATTTTACTATGATTACAACATCTCCAATATCTACAACAAAAAAAATAAAAATTCCGCAAGGAGCTTATAATATTGAAGATCTAAACAAGACGATCAAAGAGCTCATAACAAAAGCTAACGGTGTGGCTGATAATTTTGAATTAGCAGCAAATTATAACACATTGCGAACTAGGATAACTTTGAAAAATATAGCAATCAATCTTGAACCAAGAGAAAGAAGTATTGCACAACTGTTAGGATTTACTGAAAAAACTTACACTGCACTTGATCAGCCTATTACATATGACAGTGAACTGCCATCAAATATAACAGAAGTAAATACAATATTAGTAAATTGCTCTACTGCTTCTGGCTCTTATACATCAAAAGGTAGCAAAGGTCAAACGATTTACAGTTTCTCACCCGAAGTCCCGCCAGGTTCTCTCATGCAAATAACTCCACGACATATTATATATTATCCTTTAAACGTTGAAGATCAAATATCAAGTATAAGGATGCAGTTGACAGATCAATCAGGAAAACAGTTATATGTTAGTAATGAAATTGTAACTTATTATTTACATCTACGCGAGCAAAAGTAAAAATTATGAAACATCAAATATAATGAAACAAAGAAAAAAAGTTTATCGAAGAAAAATAGTAGGAGGATTTTTTGGAAATATATTCACTAAAGTTATTAAAAATATTCCAGGACTAGCGCGTAAAGTTGCACCAATTGCTATTGACGCGGGTAAAGCTTTTGCAACTGGGGCTGCATCTGCCGCTGGGACTGCGGTGGGACAAAAAATAGCTAATAAAATAAAAGGAGATCCACCGACTGCATCTGAAATAAAACAAGCTATCTCAGAAATCGCTCCAACAAAAGAAACTCAAAAAGCTATGATAACAACAACAAAAAAATTATTATCACCAAAGGGCGAGCAGATCATACAAAAATTAATATCTAAAGTAACAGTGCCGCAATAAAATTTTATATAATCTAATAAAATAAAATGTCTACTAAAAATTATCTCGAGTTAACAGAAACTTATGACATCGACAACGATGTGACAGAATTCGAGTTTGTTGAGTACCTTGATGAAAATTCTAACGAACCAAATAAAACTGGTATTAGAACCTTTAACACCAGAGATGAAGATGTATTTCTACTGCCACATAAGGCTATGTTAGAAGTTCGTGGTCAGATTATGACAGTAGCTAATCCACCTGCTGCAATTGCAGTTGGAGCAGAAGTAGCTCTTATAAATAACGGTTGGAGTCTATTCAAAAGTGCTAGATATCAACTGGCCAATCAAACTGTAGAAGATATTTCGAGTCACCTACAAGTTGCAAGTACAATTTTAAATATTATTTCATTTTCCGACGATTACTCGAGATCAACTGCAACTAATATGATGTGGTTTAAAGATACTGGACGGGGTATAGCTGAATCAACAGAATTTTTAAAGAGAGGCGCTATAGTACATGGAGCTAATGCTGATGAAAATACTGTAATTGTGAGAAATTTTCTCATTGCTAATGCTGCTGCACTAGATATTGTCGCACCTGCTGCAGATGCTAATGCAAACGCTACAAGAGTTTCTCTTACAGCAGCTTTCAATAATCTAAATATAACACCACCAGCTGCAGCTGCAGACGGTACTGCGATGTTAAATTTACTTCTTAACACACTTGATGTGAGAAATCCACGCTATAACGAAGGTTTTGCTAGGCGAAGAAAACTTGCAGCAGGATCACGTCAAATTACAATGATGCTTCCGCTAAGCATGATTTTCGGCTTTTGTCGCGATTATGATAAAGTATTTCGCGGAGTAAAACATACTCTTATTTTAGATCGAGCAGACCAAAACGATTGCTTGTTTAGATCTGGAGGGGCTGATGTACAGTTTATCATAAACAAACTTTCTTTGTGGATGCCACGTATAACACCATCAATCACTAAAATGTCAGAACTAAATAACACGCTTGATAAGCATACAAACAGAATTTACTTTAAGCAGCATAAGGTATATCAGACAGCGGTTCCAAATACTACTGACTACACGTGGAGGGTCACAACAACATCAAGCGAACAACTGCCGAGAAATATCTTTGTCGTATTTCAACAACAAGCTCGACGAGGTAACCAACAACAAAATAATGCAGTATTTGATCACTCTGATGTCAGACGAATATACGCTAGATTAAATTCAAAGCAATATCCAGAACGAGCTATCGAGTGTAATTTTGCTGATGATGTTAATAAAAATATTTCTCGACCGTACATGTACCTGCTTGACGCAATACAAAAATATCAAGATGTTGAAGATGGAACTCAAATATCAGTAGAAGAATTTCGTACGCTTTATCCTATATTTCATTTTGATGTTAGTAAACATAACGAGCGAGCTGTAGACAGCACAGCGGATATTGAAATTACCTGGACACTTGGGGCGGTTCCAGTAGCGCCGTTATACGTATACGCATTAGTGATTAGTGATAGATTTATCACGGTAGATTCTATTGGAGGTAAAATGACAGTTCAAGTTTAATCTACAGTTGTTATATAAAATGGCAAAGTATATTGTAAAAGAAGTGTATTTGACTGATGGCCAAGTTAAAAAATTAGTAGCTGCTACTGCAAAGCGAGAACAGGTATCATTAAAAATCAATCCTAATATTTCTGATGGTGTTTTAACAAAATTAATGCTAACAAAAAATCAAGTAAAAAAGTATGATCGTAAAAAAACTTTTGTTTTAAATTTGAGTGCTGCACAAATGACAGCGATGGCAAAAGAAGGTGGTTTTCTTGGTCCGGCATTATCAGTATTAACTAGTACAATAATACCTAAACTTTTGCCGGTGTTGGGAACATTAGGACTAGCAGCAGCGTCTGGAGCAATATCTGGCGCAACGAAGAAAGCAGTCGAAGGTAATGGTATCATTCGTGGAAGTGGAATAAAAAAATTGTAAATTTTATGTAAATAATATATTATAATGCCACAAAAGAAAAAGAAATCACCAACAACAAAAAAAAAGAAAGTAATAAAAACAAAATCACCAACACCAAAGTGCAAATGCATATGCAATCAAACAAAACAAGGAGGAATTATTCCATTCGCTCCACTTTTGGCGGGACTAGCGGGAAGTCTGCTGCCAAATCTTTTAGGAATCGGACGTGGTCTAACATTACCAGGAACTCGTCGACCCCGTTGAGTAATTTTGATATCATTGATAAGTTAAAAGCAGTTCCTGGATTTCACGGAGTTTATTCTAAAGATGAGCTCTCAGCAATAAAATCACCATCTGCTGTAAGTTCATGTGTTATTAATATACAAGATTTTAATGACGGATCTGGTACGCATTGGGTAGCAGTTTATAATAATAATTATTTTGACTCGTTTGGACTTCCTCCAAGCGATGTAATAAAAAAGTATATGAAAAAAAAATTTACAAAAGTATATTATTCGTCAAATCAACTCCAACCTGTTGGAACGTCTGCTTGCGGATATTATTGTATTATGTTTATCCGACAGATGAGCAGAAATCTTAATTTTTTAAAATTTATTTTACAGTTTGATAAGCAACCTTCTCACGCTAATGATGAGATCGCAATTAATTTTATCTAAACTTATAAGTATAATAATGTCAACATACTGTCTCAAGTGTAAAACTAAAACAGAAGGTATTAATGAAACAACAGAAAAAACAAAAAACAACAGGATAATATTAAAAAGTATTTGTGCAATCTGTGGAAAAAGAAAAAATACATTTTTAAAGAAAACGTCCCCAGCGATAGTATCTCCAGCGACGTCGCTAGGATCTGGTTATCCTAATATTATTTTAGTCGACGACTAAAAATATAGAATGATATGCAACTGTGATTCTGACAGAGATTTGTGTATTGAGCAAAATAAAATTGTCGCATACTGTCAATGTTGTAACAACAGAGAAATAATAGGGTCAGGTATAGATATACATAAACTAATTGGAAAATTGCCAAAACCAAAAGGCGGTTGGACATTGCCAGGGCATCGGTATACTGGTCCATGGAATCCGCTACATCAACAACTAGATGAAAACGACAATCCATTGCCAGGCCAAGAGCCTTACAATCAAGTGGATGCAATAGCAATGCGTCATGATATCTGTTATCGTGATCATGAAAACTCAAAATTAGATTGTGATAAAGTAATGTTAGACGAATTACGTGATATGGAGCCAACAAATCTACGAGAACGTTTTGATAGAAAATTTGTTCAGGGAATAATTGGAGCAAAATATAAACTTGGACTCGGAGAGTCTCGTCAATCACCTCACGATCGGGGAAATAAAGTATATGATGATCTTGCAGTCGAACTACACAGACCTAAAAAAAAAAGTTCCAACGACGTAAAGTTGTCGCTAATGGTGTAGATGATATCTGGGCAATAGATTTGGTGGATGTATCCAATCTAGCTCAGTTTAACGTTGGCGCTGATGGCGCTCCAAAAAGGTATTTGTTTAATGTTATAGATGTTTTTAGCAAATATGCTTTCAGTGTACCTGTTTCGGATAAGACAGGAACTTCAATGACCGATGCGCTAAAGCAGATAATAACAAGCACAGAAAGAAAACCAAACAAAATCTGGACTGATCATGGATCTGAGTTTTTTAACAAAAAGTTTGAACAGTTTCTAGAACAAAATAATATAAAAAGGTATGTTACAGGAAATGAGGGTAAAAGCGTTGTTGTTGAGAGATTTAATCGCACGCTAAACGAGAAAATACACAAACATATGACAGCTAAAAACACCAACAGGTACATCGATGACCTTTCTCAAATCGTAAGCGAATATAATAACACGAAACATCGAACCATCAAAATGACACCTAAAAAAGCTGTTAAAAATCCAATATTAGCAAATGAAAACATGTACCGCAGACATAAATTTAAGGTTGGTGATAAAGTTAGAATTTCTTTGATGAAAAAGGTGTTTGCAAAAGGATTTACTCCGAACTGGAGCGAAGAAGTTTTTGTAATTGATAAGGTACTTTTAACAGTACCTGTAACGTACGTTTTAAAAGATCTGGCAGGGGAACCGATTGTAGGTAGTTTTTATGAACAAGAACTACAGAAAACTGATCAGGATGTTTTTGTTATCGAGAAAGTGATTAGAAAAAAAGGGGATAAAAGTTTAGTCAAATGGCGTGGGTATAGTGATAAATTTAACAGTTGGATCCCAACCAAGCAGATTATGATATAATGCTATTATAAATTAACTCATACTTTTGTTTGACAGATTTACATTTTACTGGTTTACATAATGATATTAGATACTGCTTACGATCGTTAGAGATCGTCATTAGATTAAAAATCTTGACAAATATGAAATCAAATTTAATATTTTTCTGTCGGCCTGGAATCTTGATATTTAAAAAAGGTTTGATTAACTGCCAGAACAGTTGTTGTTCGGCAACGGTAAAATTAAATTTAATTAGCTGCTTAGCAATGTGATACTTGACATTATACCGTTTAGTTGTTGATCTGCTGTAATTAGATCTGTCAGCAACAGTGACTATTTCACCATCATCATCAGATTCATTGTTATATAAAATATCATCTTCGCTATAACCAACAGATTTGTCTATAAAATCTTTGGAAAATGTAATACTATGTATGACATCATCACTGACGACCTTATCACTGACGACCTTATCACTAGTATCTTCTTCGTAGAGTTCAGCGAGTCGTTTCATCAAGTCCATTATTATAATATATTTTTATCTAATTTATTATTATAAGATGACCGATGAGATAAAATATCACCAAAAAGTTAATATAGTAAATTATAACGAACTAGCTGAAGCGGTAAGAAAATGTTTGTTGGGTTATAGTGTTGATGTTATTGTAATGCAAGGTGATTCTCATAAAATATTACTAACAGAAGCAGAAAAAAATAAAATTAATGAAAGTGCAGTAACGACGCTAAAATTTAATCACGATGATATCATAGCATTTGCTCATCATTGCTTGACTAAAACCGAATTACAAAATATTATTGATCATCATATCTAAAACCAATCCTAGCATCGTATTCTCTTGAAAAAGTTGATTTTGTTGCTCCATCAGCTATAATTTTTACGACTGCGGGATTTATCTTATAATATTTCGCCGCAGCTGAAATCGATTTGAATTCGATCTCCTCATCCGTTTCGAGGTTTTTTGAAATAACAGGTTTTATTGGGCATCTAAAATTAATACCATTACTATTTTTTCCTTTTCTCACATTTTCCTGTTGCGTTACTATCTCCAGATTTTCCAATCGATTATCAGTTTGTATATTATTGATGTGATTAATAACAAGACCATTGGGTATAGATCCATTGAACACCTCATAAACAAACCTATGACCAAGATAACGAACTTGATTTGTTGATGTTCCTCTAACTGTTACCCTGATATATCCCATATTGCTAATATTACTAAGAACTTTTTTAGTTTTTCTATTTCTAATAATACCGCGATCGTTAGCCTCGTATAAATCAAATACTGGGTGCGGCTGAAACTCATCTTGTAAGGATAAATTTTCAATATTATCATCAGTGACTTTACCATTATAATGATATACACGCTGTCCCTCTGGAATATCATCGCAGAACAACGTGTAAATAAAATCTTTTCTAAATATTGCAATCCTCTCGGCATTATCTCCCTTTACACTAATATTATAACCCGCTGACGTTAATTTGCCAACAGGTATTCTAGTTTTAATGTTAATAACCGAACCAATTACATTTCCAGCGTATAAGTTATACTTTGGGTGAATTTGATAAATCTCTTGCTCACGTGCGCTTGTCAAATTTACTGTCATTATATTATAGGTGATATTTTTTATCTCTAATTGATTTTCAGCGCATGCGCAGTGTGAGGTAAAGTTATGTTTTGGGTGAACTTGATATGTTTCTTGCTCACATGTGTTTGTTAGATTTGCTGTCATTATATTATAGGTAATATTTTTTATCTCTAATTGATTTTTAGCGCATGCGCAGTGTGAGATAAAGTTATACTTTGGGTGAATTTGATATGTTTCTTGCTCACATGTGTTTGTTAGATTTGCTGTCATTATATTATAGGTGATATTTTTTATCTCTAATTGATTTTTAGCGCATGCGCAGTGTGAAAAAATTATCAATTAGATATTACATTATAGTATAATAATGTTAAAATTGCGTGATATAGCTAAGAGAAGTCTTATGGGAGAACCTGATAAAATAGCGACTGCTTTTGCAGGTTTTGATAATAGTTATCAGTTTGATAATCAAATTGTTTTAGTAAATTTTAATGCAACTAATCTTTACCACCTATTACAGACAATTGTAAAACGTGAGCTCGAAAAACATAAAAGTATCAGATTATTTGTGCAATATCATGTTATATTTTCAAAGTTAGTTATAATGGAAGAATTAACTAACAAGGAAATTGCAGAACCTTATATTAACGCAAAATCGAGACGTGTTTTGCTTGGGACTGATCTGTTATCACTATCTGATGAAATACACCAAGAAATTGGAAAAAAAATAGAGGAATTTAGTCAATTAGGTTCGGGTTGGAAGTTTGAAATGATCAAAGGAATATTGTTTCACACGATGAAATATAATGTATTACGAGGTAGTTCATACGTCGACCTGCCACCAAAAATAAAAAGTAAAAGATGTTGTATAAACATCAAAAACGTAGATAACAAATGTTTCCAATGGGCTGTTCTTTCCGCACTATTTCCAGCAGAAAAAAACGCTACTCGTGTTGAAAGGTATATCAGTCATGTGTCTAGATTAAATTTTAAAGATATTAACTTTCCAGTGGCAGAAAATCAAATACCAAAATTTGAAAAGCAGAATAATGTTTCAATTAACGTTTTCGGACTAGATGAAAAGGAGGACGTATATCCGAGATATATTTCAGAAAAAGCTTCACAATCAACTATAAATTTACTGTACTACAAAAATCATTATGTTTGGATTAAAAACTTTAACGGACTAGTTGGTAGACAGTACAATAAGGATAAGAACAAAAAGTTCTTTTGTTACCGCTGCTTGCATGGCTGTACAAGCAATGAAACATTACAAAAGCATTTGCAGTACTGTAGTGATGTGCAAAGAATAACAATGCCATCTAAAAAAGATAGTGTGTTACAGTTTGTCCATCATAATCACAAACTAAAAATTCCTTTCGTCATATACGCTGATTTCGAATGCCTACTTCAACCTGTACTTGGCGTAGAAAATGATCCTAACCAATCGAGTACAAGAAAAATTCAAAATCATGTTCCATGTGGAGTAGCGTACAAGGTAGTTTGTTGCGCTGATTCGAGATTATCTAAACCAATCCAACTCTATCGAGGTAAAAATCCAGCTGTTTGGCTTCTCAAGCAGTTGATTAATGAAGTTGATAATATTACTTATCGTTTGAAAAGAGTAACTCCAATGTTAAAATTAACACCTCAACAAGAATCTGATCACGAGCAAGCGAAAATTTGTTATATTTGTGAAAAAGCTTTTGATGATAACAAAAAAGTACGTGACCATTGCCATTTGACCGGACAGTATCGTGGAGCGGCTCATGACCAGTGTAATTTAAAATTTCACGCTCCAGATTTTATTCCAGTTATTCTTCACAATTTTCGAGGATATGATAGTCACATCATCGTAGAAGCTTTTGGTGATCCTGAGATAAAAGCTCATCTAAAACTCAATAATGTCATCAAATGCATTCCAAATAATTTTGAAAAGTATATGTCAGTTACGCTAGGTAAATTACGTTTTATTGACAGCCTGCAGTTTATGGCAGCATCGTTAGATGAGCTAGTAAAAGGTTGTAGTAAATTTAATAACCTAAGAGACTGTTTTGGAGATAAATTTAATCTATTAGCTAAAAAAGGAGTTTTTCCATACGAATATCTCGACGATTGGAGTAAATTTGATGAAACATCTTTACCTGACAAAGACAAATTTTACTCACAACTTAAAAATGAAAATATAACTGATGACGAGTACAGGTATGCACAAGATATCTGGAAAGAGTTTGATTGTGAGACTTTTGGTGATTATCATGATTTATACCTGAAAACTGACGTGTTATTATTAGCAGATGTTTTTGAAAGTTTTCGTGAAGTGAGTTATAATAATTATGGACTAGATCCTTGCTGGTATTATTCTGCCCCTGGGTTGTCATGGGATGCTTTGCTAAAGTTTAGTAAGGTAAGGTTAGAATTACTGACTGATGTTGATATGTTCAATTTTATTGAAAAAGGTATCCGAGGTGGTATTAGCGTGATAACAAAAAAATATGCTGAAGCAAACAACAAATACCTGAAACAGTATAACCCTGACCTTCCTTCGAAGTATATAATTTATCTAGATTGTAATAATCTTTACGGTGGTTCGATGGCAGAACCAATGCCTTTTAGCGGATTTCATTGGATCACGGTTGATCGATTTCTATCAGAGACAGAAAAAAAGATACCTGACGATGTTTCCTATTTCGTTGAAGTTGATCTTGATTATCCAAATTCGCTACACAAATTACATAACGATTACCCTTTCTGTGCGGAATCGATGGTTATAGATTATAGTTTGTTATCAAAAGAACAACAAGCGTTAGCATCACCAAGGCAACATTCCATGGTCAAGAAACTAGTACCAAATTTACTTGATAAGAAAAATTATGTTTTGCATTACAAAGTTTTAAAACAAGCAGTCGATGCTGGTCTTGTGTTGAGAAAAGTTCATCGTGTACTAAAATTTAATCAGTCGCCGTGGATGAGAGGTTATATTAACTCCAACACTTCAAGAAGAGCTGCAGCGAAAACAGAGTTTGAGAAAAACTTCTTTAAACTGATGAACAATTCCGTTTTTGGTAAGACGATGGAGAATATTAGGAAACGCGTAAATATCGAACTAGTTAATGATGTCAATCGCAGAAACAAACTTGTGTCAGACGATGATTTTGTGAGCATGAAAATATTTAATGAAAATCTTGTTGCGATACAAAGAAGAAAAACAAATCTAAAACTAAACAAGCCGATCTATGTTGGAGCTGCAGTGTTAGATTTATCAAAGTGGATGATGTACGATTTTCATTACACTTTTGTTAAAAATCAGTGGCCGGCTAGTAGATTATTGTTTACTGATACTGATTCACTCGTGTATGAAATTGAATGTGAGGACATCTATCAGGACATGTACAATAATCGACATCTGTTTGATCTTTCCGATTATCCACGTGACAGTAAATTTCATGACGACACAAATAAAAAGGTTATTGGTAAGTTTAAAGATGAAATGAACTCGAGCGCTATCAAATACTTTATCGGATTACGTAGTAAAATGTATGCCGTATTGTTAGATAATAATAAAATAACGAAAAAAGCCAAAGGTCTGCCTCGTAATTTTGTTAAAAAGTTTATGAAATTTGATGACTACAGGTATGCGCTTGATGGTGGTGTTAGTTTTATGAGAGCTATGGCAATTCGAACTAATCATCATAAACTCGAAACAGATGTCATTATCAAACGTGGATTGTATAATTTTGATGACAAACGCTATTGTGAAAATGGGGTAGATACATTTGCCCTTGGGTATTGTCATGATGATAGATCTATACTCAACATTATCTTTTCCAACTGAAATTTTATCTAAACTTATAAAATAATGCTTGAAAATTTGACAATGACAAATAGCTACAATAGTAACATCAAATATCTAATGATGGACGGTAAACAATTGACAGTTGAATTTAATAATGAAACGTCAGGTATATGTTTTAATGGAACATGTGACAAGTTAAAACTTTCGCTCATCAGATCTGATAACAGTATGTATTTCAATTATCTCGAACAATTGTATCAAAAGTTGCTAGCGGAATTTAAAAACTTTCACAGCCCCATTAGCCAACAAAACTATACTAAACTCACAATTGATCTCGATCGGTCAAAGGTATATTTTATCAACAAAAAATATCCTCTGAACAAACCAGAAATGAAAGATCTGTTTGAGTCCCGTCGCTGTGTGAGTGGTAAAGTAAAATTTAGTATCTATAGTCGTGATAGTGAAATATTTTTAATATCAACAGTTGAAACATTAATCATTGGTAACGAGATATAAAATAATATCATTTTCATTCTAATGCTAGTTTAATTTCCACCTTGTTAACTGAAACGTTCTAACACACAGTTTAATTTTCATCCTGTTATCTTGTGGTAAAACTCGTTTGCCGTCTTTAGAATAATTGTATTCCACACATGCGCTGTTCTAACAAATTAGTCACCTCTGTGTAAAGAGTTTATCACATTCCAACACCTGTTGTTTTGTTTGGTTACAAAATACCTGTTTACAGGTAGTAGTAGGGGAAAAAAAAGAGGTGGGGGAGGGTGAGTCAAAAAAGGGGGTGGGGTGGGGGATAATTTAGGACTATAATTTATACTTGTTTGGAGGGTAAAAAAACAAAGTGAGTTGAAAACCTGGTTTTCCTCTAGGGTGAGTTGAAAACCTGGTTTATTTTGGAAGAAAAGGGGGTGGGGTGGGGGATAATTTATACTTGTTTGGAGGGTAAAAAAACAAAGTGAGTTGAAAACCTGGTTTCCTAATACTACTGCAGAGTATTGATTATTAATATTTATTACGTATTTGTTGCATTGCTATGTCTTTGCAGATTAACACCTTATGTGGCTTGTTTTTCAGAATAATGCCTTATATTTTTATAGATATTCCGTATGTTGGTGTTGCTAATAACTGTCGTTTGTTAAATAATCCTTGTGCTGGTTTTTATGCATGTAGCTACTTAATGTGTTATGTTCGATTTAGGTTATTAAGAACATTCGTGTATCTGACATAAAAAATAAGGAATGAATTCGATCTAGCGTGAAATACTATATTAGCAGCTTACAGGTCCTGTTGAAAGTGATTCATTTGCATATTCAAGAATTTAGACTGACACTGATTGAATTGATTTGGCTTGCTTAGACGTATAACAGAAAATGTTTAAAATTTATATATATATATATATATATCTTGATGACTGCATTCAAGACAGACTTAATTATAACTTTTAATATTTTTGTGTTTGTTTTATTTCGTCAATGTACATTTAGAATTGCAAGTTCCATAGTGCATCATGATTTTGATATGTGTTATATGTTTTTCTGTCAAATAATTTGGAAGAAATTCAAAAGTATCAAATATAGTTGTCTTTAAATATATGGCTTGGTAATTAAAGATCAAGGTAATAAATTATAATATTCCCTGATTTAGGATACTGAAGTATTCTGGGTCTCCCTTCTTTGTTGCACCGGCTGGAGAAACGACCATCGCCGATTATATCAGCCTGTCATTGCGCTTCAACAAAACCGAATTCGAACGTGGCATCACAATTCCAGTCCTGGCAGAATGGAATGAGGGTATAAATTTTAGAGATTGAATAATTGAAAATTGTGTCTCATAGCTTTTTGAAAAGCTAGAAAAACAGGATAATGTCATTCTTTTTGTTAAGTGGCTGGTTTTAGCTTGACGGCTGTAATGAATGAGTGCATGAAACCACAAGTATTTTAACCGTAATGGGGTTGAGGATATTGGAAATTGATGGTATAGAACAAGCTGGTGCATTCTAAATTGACTGTTAAGGGACAACGTCTGCCAGGACGGTGTTCCGTAATCTCTTCTGTACAAACGTACGAACCAAAAAAGTATTAGTCTAGACAAGTAATGACATGATGCGATCTCTTGTTCAAGCATTGATCTATCTATAATGGCCTCTTGTTAACACCTTAATCACATATATTTTGTTTAAGTTTAGCTATTTCACGGCAATATGACATGCCATAAAGTTCCAAGAAAACTACCTTTAAATTGTTCCGCACACAGCAAATAGGATTGGCCCAGTATAAAGAAAAGCAAAATACGTTTTCCATGCTTTCTGATAAACTTTTCGTTGGTGAAAGGCAGATGGTCGTATGTTTATCAAAACTGTTTCAGTTTTATTCTTTTCTAGCTCTTAATGTTGCAAAAGAAATTGATAAAAAGTGTGTTCTATAACTAACAAAACAAAACCATCTGGTGGTGGTGTTTAGGGGCAGAAATGCTGAAAATTAGTTTGCAGCTTGTTGTGCTTTGCGAATTTGTTCCAGTCCAGGAGAGAGAGAGAGAGAGAGAGAGAGAGAGAGAGAGAGAGAGAGAGAGAGAGAGAGAGAGAGAGAGAGAGAGAGAGAGAGAGAGAGAGAGAGAGAGAGAGAGAGAGAGAGAGAGAGAGAGAGAGACAGAAAAAGAGACAGAAAAAAATAAAGAGGATTTCATTGGATGATAGGATAGAAATGTGCTTTAATTTGTACATTTGCGATTGAATGTTTTAGGGCGATTGCAGTACGGTCCGTTGGTCCATAGTTTGTAGGTTATACATTGATATAATAACCGAGAGTCATTATTTGTTTCTTAGAATTTAGGTTTTATACAAAGTAGGTTTATGCAATTTACTGATTATAACTGACATCCAAAAACAGTTTCTTTTTTGCTATAAAAACCGTTGCGAGGATTTAAAAGGACTATTTCATATTGTATTGGATTTTAATAAAAAAAAAATAAACGTAGACATCAACATAACCTACATATGTTTTGATTTGTATATGTTAGCGCATGGTAGATCTGAGGCAGTAGGAGAAGAACAAACACAAATGATATACGAGTTTACCTGTTATCAATACATAGGAGCGTATTGTATCTTCCATGAAAAGAATTTTGAGTTAGAATTTTTTTCTTTATATACGCGTTATATACATATCTTTACTGGCGATGAAACTAATATACACATCGTATGCACTGTGTAGGTAAATACACAGCTTAAATGACTCATGAACGTAGATGAGATGTACGAATCATCTATCACGTACCAAGGATTCTAATGAAGCTTTAATTAGTTTATTTGTCACATAGGTCTGAATCGTAGCATGATCAGGTAAAATAAAGTAGTGGTTATATTTCACCTATTTAAAGCTTCGATGTTTTTCATCGAGTCATTCATGTCAAAAATCTTTACAAAAACGTTGTCTCTCTAGTCTTTCTAACTAAACCTAAACTATATCCTGGATATTTTCTCTAGATATGCCGTGTCCTGACATAATGTAAACCGACAAAATATCGTGGATAAATTAGTAATGAAAAATTGTTATGAGGATAAATTGTCGCAGGACTAAATGTCACTGTCGAAATGGCATACCAATTTAAATTTATTTACATTAAATTGTACTATGTTTTAAGCATATTCTAATGTTGCAGTTGATATTAATAAGTTTGGATTTTGGAGGATATAATATTTTACTTGTAAATATTCCACCTACGTCACATTTCCTCTACAACTTTACCTTTCTCTTACAATGCTTTTTATAGTTTGTCTTCTTCATTTAATGACTTTTTGTGGATGCATCGAATCTGAATTCACACTCATCAGCATAAGAAAACTATATTTAGCCTAGAAAGTTTAAACATTAACCGAAAGCAACCTACTTTTATATAATTCTTTACTACTACAAGTACCTTACTGAAACCAACTCAAACAGTGAGTCTCTAAAGTTTAACCAAATCAATCAGGCGTGTACTAGTGTACTATACTTTGTTAATTATTATTACGAAAATGATTGTTTACTATGTCAATGTGATTCTCAAGTAGTTATTGATTTAATACAGGAAATAAATTTGTTCGCATTGTTGTTTTGACATTGGTTACATTTATTTTGTTAGTCAGATCCAGAAAATCAATGTAATTAAAATACTCATTCGTACATGTAGGATACTCATGCTTGTTCGAAAAAGGAGAGATGGAACCTAGGTTTGGGAATAAGTATAATTCGCTATAAAGTCTTTCCATGATTTAATTAATGCAAAATGTTCTTGCAAGGAGGTGCTGTTACCGAACAAAAATCTATTTGCGATTTTAAGTTAGTGTTAGTGGGTGGTTTAAAATGCCCGGATTCGTAACTTCACAAAAAGGGAATGAAAAGCTTGTGGCTTGAGGATATTTGTTTAGTATGAATTCAGAAGACATTGATAGGTAACTAATTCTAACACTGTGAGAAAATAACAGGGAAGGCATAATTAAAAAGGAGAAGACATAGTGAAATTGGTGCTTATAGCCACACGGGAACTCAACGTGAAGGAGACGTTGAAGAGCTAGGGCAAGCATGAAACAAAGAGGCAAAACAACTGAAGAAGCAAGATTATCAGTTGTTCAAAATGTGCAGATGAGTGTTTCGGAAACAGCTGATCATCTGCGTCCGAAACGAACAACGGAGACATGAGATGTATGACAGCATCATCAAAAAGCGGGAATGAGCAATCAGTATAACATATCAATCAAATCGCAAACGGATATTTAAAACACTGACAAGGGCACAATGTGTCGTTGGCTTTGCCCATCCAACAACAGCAAAACTCTCTTTCAAGGTACACTGGAGCAAGACAGCACCAAATTAAGCCGTCAGTTGGCAATGGGATAAGGGCTGGAAATAAGAAAACGTTTATCTGTACCAACGAAGCAATGCACAGTTTACAACAATCAAGATCCAGTTGCATGCTTAGGAGACATTACATGTGTTCTCAGTATGAACAATATTTTATAATTTGTTACATATTGTCCATTAGCCACTGTTAATTCTATATAGATCAATTATTTTGACCCAAAACTATTGATTATAAGCTTGTACAACATTTAATTTATTTTTGTATTAATCCATCTTGATTTCTTTAGATTAATTTTAAAACATTTATTTTAAGATCAACAAATTTACAATTTATTTTTTGTCTATTCAATTTGTAACATGACATAATATCTACAATAATATCTACACCAGTTTGTGCACCACTTTGTCAGTGATATTTTATCCGGTGACATTTTTATCCTCATGAAGGTTTGTCTGGACCAGTTCCTCCGCGACGTTTGACTCACTTAAATGTTGTCCCTGTACCCAATGTTCATTTATTTGTTCACAGTCAATTTTTTGCATTCTTGATATACAATAATATTGGCAAAGTTGCATACCCATAAAACGCTGATGCTTTTCGATATTCTTTGATATTATAGATGCAGAGATGTGGCAAGCAGTTCATGAAAATTGTATTGCTGAAGAGAACATCGACTATGACATATCAATATATAAGTCGAAGGTGAGCATTACAAACTTTTGCAGGATCCTATGTTTTGATTCGCTAATTTATGTATATATGTGATTTATTAGTTATTTAATTAACCTATACCCCAAAATACACTCCGTGTTTGGTTTTTGAGCTTAATTGAACTGATAAACTAATGAAAGGAATATTGATTTGTTCAGAGAGATAGATAGATAGATAGGCAGACAGACAGACAGACAGATATATAGATAGATAGAAAGATATATAGCTAGCTAGCTAGCTAGCTAGATAGATAGATAGACAGATAGATAGATAGATAGATAGATAGATAGATAGATAGATAGATAGATAGATAGATATTACAAATATTGCAATTTATCAGGGAACCAGGGAATCCTTTCGCATATATATATATATATATATATATATATATATATATATATATATATATATATATATATATGACTCTGAAAGTGTACATTTGTTATTTTTTTACAGATATGCCTTCCAGGAATTAATTTGAATCACAGCCGCACGCGTAGAGATGTATCCTCATACACAGCCATAGGTCCTCGCATGTTTGTTTTATTCGTCGTGAACAAGACATTATCACAGAGTACAGCACAACTCATCACAAAAGAAATGTCTTGCATGGAAGATAGTTTTCAAGGAAAGCTTCAAATACAGTATACTGACGACGAAAATGACAGTGTAAGCTTTCAAATGTTTCAAGGTCCAGGAATGGGATATGCCAATATTACAGATGATGGCATTTTGTATTACAAGCCAAATAAAGATTTTGCTGGAGAAGATACTCTCACCTTGCTGCTTAAGGAGACATCTCTACCTGACGGAAGCATGCCCAAACCAACTGAGCAAGTTATACATATTGTTGTGAAGGAAATAAATGATCCACCCTTGTTGTTCCTTTTATTAGGGAATGAAACAATTAATGCAAAAAATATGCAGCATGCCTCAAAGAATATTGAAGCAAATTCTACGTTGACTCAACATCCTATTGGCACGTACATTGCAGTTGATATCGATGAACATGACAATCTTTCCTTACTGACCAGATTTGACGATGATAATGGAATTAATGTGACAATGGATGATGTAGGTGATACGAATGGTAACTTGGTTACTGTATTTACTGAAGTCACACCCAGAACAGTCAAAACCTTTGATCTTACCATTAACATGTCAGCTGAATTTTATGGTATTCAAAACTATAGTGTCAGGATAAGTGATAATGCAAACACGTACAGTCTACCTATTACTTTAACCCTAAATGTACTGATTAATCCTTGTGTCTTTGGAACTTGTCAAGTTAATCCAGAGCACAATATATCCTGTAACGACCCAGTAAGAACCAGAAGTTTTGAGTTCTTCAGATGTCTGTGCAAATCTGGTTATTATGGACAATGGTGTCACCTTGAGATTGATGAATGTAGTACAAATCCGTGTCCTATCCTGTATGACTGCCATGATATGGTCGCCGACTACAAATGCACTGTCAATATCCTGTACCTCTTGCTCATCATTCTGGGTGCAGCCGTTGTTGTTGCACTTTGCATCGTAGTATATCGACGTATAAAGTCTTCGAAAGCTAGGTCAAAAGTGCTCCCGGCTAGGTACGTTGTTATGTATGCTTAATATTCAGTCACAAAATAGTTTATTCAAATTCGTTAAACAGTATTGCTGACTAAGACATAGTGATTAAGTTGTTCATGACTGAACAAATCTTTTAATGCATTGCAAGCAGACACTGATCATGATTTGTTCTAATTTGGTAAAGATTCAATAATGCATATATATGCTTCATAAATCCATAATGTCTGTATACGTCCAAAGCTCTTAACTGTGTTGTAACAGCCGATCACTGTAATTTTGTTGTATGTAATGATGTATTATTTAATTGTAAATTTTATATCAGAAAACATTAATCTGTCTGGAGAGTAATTATGAAATAACAACATTGGACTTATCGTGCAACCATTAAACTATGTATATTCTCCGATAGACATTCTGTGCAAATATACATTTGCTAGAGCATTTGATTTACAAACAAGTAACCGAGGATTACAATAGATTATATTCAAAACGAAACGTATGTAATTGTTTCTCCACTAACCAAAACTTTTATATGATAAATGCACGGTTATTGTTTTCAAATCATGTTATTGGTTTCACTAATCGCATACTTATTTATTTAAAGATTTATTTGTATAATGTTGTAAAGATGATGTTTTTATATCTTTGAGATTGTTTTTACAAATTTAATTCAGATGTGAACTCGAATATCCTCTCGACTATCTCGGGCAAGAATGGCAACATGACAGGATTGGTCAGGGTCGCAAGCTGATGGATTCTTCTTTCCAAAACTATGCAAGTGACTCCTTGGGCTTACCTCCCCCTTACCAAGAAAATGATGAGGGGCAAAATTCCCCACACGACGACCGTGATCAAAAGAAGGACAATTCCAGCGGAAATGATGGCACCTATCAAGACTTCCGACGTGGTGCCCAGGACCGGGAGATATCAGAACATGACATGAACCTTCCCTCCCTACTGCCAGTGGTTGGTAGCTTGGGGGCACCTCACCATAACAAATTGAAGCTGGCTAAAGGAAGACTAGAATCAGTTAAAAAGATAACGCCAATCGACGTTTAAATATCTTTGTCTTTCTTGTTCGTTTGATTTGATTTTTGATGTCATTATGACGAACAATTATGACCTTTATATTGGTTTTGATCATTTTATAATTTATGTATATTTTCCGTTGTCAAAACTGTTTTGCATAAAAATTCAAATATTTAAGACTGATTGATTAGTTTTGGTATGCCTCTTCATTACAGTGACTTCAAAAGACGTTATCAAGGCCATGATGTTGATAGAAGTCAAGGAAACATATAACTATGCAATCTTTACAAATAGTAATACAAAGTAAACAAAATCTCAATCAAACACTAAATAAAGAACGAAGCTCACGTGACAATGATAAATCAAACATTTTGTTGTCAGAAAATTTCAATATACCATTCGTTTTTGCATGTTTACATTTCTAATAATTTTATTGGAATATACCACATTGTCTTGACATTTTTCAAATTGAGTGAGGAATAAAGGAATACTGCCTGCTACCATCGAGTTTGCTTCATAATTTACTTTATTTAAAATATGTATGATTATTTAATTGCCCCATTAAATTACAGATAGAAAAATCTTTAGTTAGTCGTATGTTGCACAGAAACATATACACTATCCGATAATCATGATAATCACTTATATTGTTTTTTTATCATTCTTAATATTCTTGCAATGAATGTAACATATACAATCAATGAAAAGTAATTAAAAAATCAAAGAATAAATTTCTTTTTTCTTGCATTTATAGTGGTTGTTTCTTTTTCCGTACGTATTGCATTAATTCTTATGGCATTAACTACATCAGATCTTTATCTATGTTATCTATGCACCTACTGTAGATCATATTATTTATTATGACATGCTGTTCTCGATAATATTTTGAGATTTTATGTCAGGAAATGCGAGCTTATTTCAGAGCAAAATCGGTTGACACAACGTTCATTGACAAATATGATTTATAAGATGTTTACATGAATAATGATTTGTTTGTGAATTATATCATTTGAAAGTGAAATGATTTATATTCACAAAGCAATAATTTGCATTATCTACATATGTATATCTATATTGCTTTTACTCAAACTCATCATGATCTATTTTGTTCCAATTTGCAAGCACAGTTCTATATATACACACCCTCTTATCAGCATATGTTATGTCACTCTATCTTGTTACGAGTCTTAAGTCATAAACTAGGTAGCAGAAGAAGAAACAACAAAATGTTTTGCAAAGCGTAAAAAACAACTGCATTAGGATTATTTTAAAATTGAAAGTTTAAAAGGAACTTACATTATTGTGAATTAAATCCAAAATAATCTTGAAAAGTTTTATTAAAATCCAAAATGCAATGTTCGGTATCAGTTTCACTTGCATGAATATACTGGTCCGCCAACAATCCTGACTTGTCAAAATGGCGTTATTTAGACCTCCTTTGAATAATTCACAATTGTCCGAGAATAATATTATAATTCAATGATCATTTTCCACTCAATAATCCAAACGTTTGTTTTGTTCTCAAAGTAGTATCTAAATACAACATAAAATACGATTGCAGACTTAATATTGTATACAAGAACACAAAACAAGCATGATAGTATTATCCAACAACAGGTCATTACATACAGTAGAAAAGGTAAAACATGTTTTTAATATTCATACGTGACAAATCGCAAATCTTCAGCATCGGACATGAACACACATGATTTAACCAAATATGAAGTTTTATAGAGTTTGTTGAAACTGCGTAGCTGTACGTTTCGATAAGACTTATTTATGTTAGTAAAAAAATACCCAAACGTATTTTGCATTTATGTAATGAGTTTCATTTAAATGAAATAATACAAAAAGTTCCTGCAATAGACCTTCCCGAACAGTCCTAATAGAAACCATAAGCTTTGTCATAATACGCAAAAGTCAACAGTCTGAAAGTAACAAAAGATGTGTGTTGAGGTAAATCTCCTGCTTTCGGTTGAGGGCAAGTCTCATTCTGCAATGGTTACGAAATTTTAGGTACCAATCAGGGGAAAATGTTATTGATCTTCTCAGGACTACAATAGGATGCAGTCAGGATAGAATGTACAATTTATTAAGAAAATTATACAGCAAAAATAAACTAAGAAGGGTTTGATCAGAAGGTTTCAAAACATTAGTGAAAGATACATTACTACTAAAAGTAATTATCATTTCTACATTGACAACACTCTTTGAAAATAAAATATTGGAATACCCATGAACCCCCCCACAAAACAAGCGTTAGGTGAATTAAAATGGAAAAAGCCCCGAGAGAAGAATACAAATAATGTAATATATTTGTAAGCAAAATAAGCATACATGAGGGAGAATGCTTGTTTCTTCAGCGACCAGGTTGTAATATGTAATATTTCGTCACATCGTTGGCTGAACAGTCTAATAAATGCATTTTCATCAGTTTCTCCCCGAGTGCGCGAAAGATTGACAATTTGAAATATAAATAGAAGTTTTGTAACATCGTTATCCCAGCAATCAAAAAATATTTTTCACCCAATTTTACGTGTAAAGTTTAGAATTGTTGACAATATCTGTCTTTTGTTATTTTTAGAATTTTTAGCCAATATTTGAAATACGTTAATATCTTATACAATTCATACAAATTCGTCTTTAAATCATTATGTACGAACGTTTAAGAGTAGACTTAGGTGTGCCGATAATATATTCGCAAGATAGCAAATGCGTTTTTAAAATAACATTGACATTGTGAAAACCACAAACCTCACCACCATAGTTAAGGATGGGAGCTATCTTCGAATCAAACGGATGAAATGGTCCAGATAATTGTGATTTGCCACATTTGTCAAGACTTTGATTCAATATATGTATAACCCTCAACGTCTGCAAAGATAGTTTTCTAGAACATTTGCCTAGAGTTTCTTGAAGAAACTATGCATTTTAAATATTTTATCATATGAGTCAGTCTTTACCTTTGTAAGGCCAAATTACCATTAACGTCTGAGATAGCCACCTATGCGAAATACTATCACTCTTTTTTCCTCTATTGAAACCTATGTCTCGCTGTAGATGGGCAGTGTCCATCATCTGGTACATAGATTGTATCGTGGATTTAGTCCCCAAAATGAGTCTAATGATATGGATACATGGACTATAAGCTAATGTCCACCTACTTTGGAATAATCCAAGAGATGATGTTAACATATTGCACATTCCTAGAAAGATGGAATATAAGAAACCTGAAACGAATCGTGTACTGTATCAAGAGAGAAAAATAAGTTCATTTGAAAGTATGTCAGAAAAGATGTATAAGAGCTCTCTCCAACTAGACCAGAAAGTAGGTATTCTTGAAGAAGATGAACTAACATTGACTTAAACATATGAAGCGCTTACAAATAGCAAGAATATAGGGGGGAGGAGTTAATTAATTACATTTTGTAAAGAAATTAGAAATAAAGGATAATTAGGACATATAGAGGGTTTCAATTGCAAAAAAGAAAACAAGCAAACAAAATAGCAAGACTAATAAAGACAGTTCAGGTATAAACTCACATAGATAAGAAGACGCAGTGCTAGTTTATAAAATAAGGAAGCATGTATAATGTGTTCGATTGAGGATGAGACATTCGATTACTTTATCAGTGAAAAAAGTATTTTAGTTAAGTGTGAAAACATCAATATGAACGACATTTTTGTTCAAACATTACTCTGTCGAATGTCTAGAAAAGATAGAAACGTAGTAAAGAAAGCATATCAAGCTGAAAACGAAAGATAAATGTGTCAGTCTTGATCCATCTGATTCACCGCAAGAACGGTTTAAAATAGCACCAAACCGAATCTGCAGTAATCGAGAGAAAGTCAAAGACAGCAAACCAACAAAACGACATTAATTATTGTTTGTATCTCTGTGGGGAGCCGGTAACCTGTTTGCTCCGCTGAGAACTAAGCTATCTTCAATATTCACCAAGAACGACATTACATGGCAGCTTATACCCTAATGACAAAAACCATCTGCTTCGGTATCTTCATCATTGTGCCACACTAAGCCAGATTATCAATTACAATTGTTTTGAGCGACATATATCTTGCTCAGTGCTTCTCATGATTAGGCGCTATGCAAAGACCTCATTATTATTATTATTATTATTATTATTATTATTATTATTATTATTATTATTATTATTATTATTATTATTATTATTTCTGCTCACTTTGGCTAAACAGAAATGCGTCTCTTCTCAAAATCAAATAAAGACAAAAAAGAATGCACGACACTATATGATTTCTAGAGCTAATATAAGGATATTTGTTCAGCAGAGTGATGAAAGCTTAGCTGCGAATGCATGATGGTTTTTTTCCTTGAAATAACATGAAGCAATTTATCTCATGTATAACACAATACCAGCTTAATAATGCATCATTCATTGTTTTGCCAAAACTCTCCAAAAACCCAGTCATAAAAGTATCCATAGGTCTGGTCAAAAAATGTTTTTTAATCATTTCTATTTTAAACGGAGGTTCCTTGTCTTTATAAATCACATAACCCCCGCCTTTCCCAAGTCAAGAGTCGTATATACTGAGCCAGTAACGTATCTTTAAAACTAGGGCCAATCAACAATTTTAAGCTTCTTTTTCCTTTCAGTGATCCAGATATAGTAACATTTACTTCGGTAGCATTATGGATGTAAATCAGCGATATGTGCAATGTAAATTATTTATTGTTTCTTCAAAATATTTCCTGTAATCAGCACATTAACTATTTAATTTGTTCATTTTAATCGCCACTATATCGCGGATGTACTTTCTAAGAAATGCCATTTGTACAGAATTACCCACATAGTTCATTTAACACTTCTGATACACATCGATCACAGCTTTCTTTATAACTTTGCAAACTTTATCAGTGTTGAATAAATTGTATCTAATTCATCAATGTTGTAGGATTAGTATCCTTAAAAGATCTTGTTATTAGCGCAATACATAAACACATGTACCTTTATTTCTGAATCAGAAAATGCTACTTGCCATTATCCTTGACAATCCTTGACAATCAGTCCTCTATTTTATTAACAGAAACAAAATGTGGATCTTATGCAGGGGTCTCAAAATCAAGTCACCACGATAACCACATGAGGGTTAGTATATTTACCCAATAGCCGCATCACTGTAACCTTTTCATACAGTGAAAGCGATCCATGTAGATGGCACCCATTTTAAACGTTGGAAACATAAAGCAATTGATGTAACAATAAAATATTATTTTATTAAAACGGGCTGTTTGTGAAAAACAAATTTACGTTAATTATTTTACAAATTCCGGGTGCCTTTGCGTTCTGCAGGAAATATTTCTACGGTCTGAGTGTCGTGATCTGTGTAAGAAAATGTCCGATTTATTACAAATTGAACATTGCAACGTTAACCCTTTTGATAGAAGATTCTCCATTTGATAAGACTCTTTCTCAGTGTCATAAGATATTTAAAAACGTAGATGTCAGAAGGCGACAGAGATCATTATGTGTGCTCTTTATACAGAGATTGCTATCCATTGATCTATGGAGTGCTTCAGGTATGTGTAAACAGTTCTATGTAGTCCCAAGGTCCCTAACGAGATTTATCTACGATATAAATTGCTATTGTAGTACAGTTGTTACTTTTATCTTCTTATATATGTCTAAAACTGTGTGATATAAATTTAATTCGGAAATAAATCTAAGGCTTCTTAAGTTTAAAAATTAATGCTGCATTACTATCACTTTAGAAACTATATAAATATGCGATCGTATCGTGTCAGCTTATCCGTATTTGTTATAGGTAGGCATATATTTGGACAATGAATAACTGGTATTGAGGTAAAAAATAAATTAAGTTTGACTCAATAATTCGTCTCATTACTTAATTTAAAATCATACAAATCATATAAAATATTAAAGTTTATGAGCAGTATGTATCAGAAATATTTGATATTTTCATTGTCTGAAGTTAATATTCAGTATTGCAGACGTTCATCAAAGCTACATTACTGTCATTTACAGTGCAAGTAAGTTCACTCGTTTAGAATTGATAAAATAAATCACATATAATGATGTGATGAGGAAATTATGCCCAAGGAAATGTGGGTGGGGAAGAGCTCTGCCTAGTTCCTACCTAAAGCTCCGTATTATGTGGTGTTTTTATATCTCGTAGCAACGTATATGATGGATTCTTTATTGTTCAATTCTATATAGAAAAAATGATTTGCAAAAGATTGCGGAACATTTGTAATGATCAAGTCACATAAAACACAAACGAGTCATTGAGTATAACAAGGTCTCCTTTACAAAAAACAACCTTTCGAAACATAAAGGAGAATTTGAAGACAAGGATTACTATTTGTAAGTTTATAATGACTTTTCTGTATTGAGGTTAGTAGGCAACCTAAGATGCCATACCCATAATGACATCATCAATATTGCCACGGTTTGTACTTAGGTTTGATAGGCATATCTCACATGATTTTCTCACTTAGGCAAACTGTATAATATACTAGAAATAAGATAAACATGTATTCCACATATCGTTCTGATATGGAAAAACTGTATATGCACAATGGTCAAGATATGACTCTTCTCAAAATGAATAAAAGAAAAAGTATTAGTTAGATGGAAAGTGCTTAGGAACAATATTGATTGGAGGTAATGCATGGCTATGTAGGAAAGAAATCAGAACAATAATCTAGTGATGACATGTGGAGATAGCTTCAACCAGGACAACCAAACATACAAACAGACATAGTTTGATAATGACAGCACCGGATCAGTAAACAAAGTTAGAGCTTATCATCAAAATCAAGAATTATACATAATGTTCGGATGAACCATTAACTAGTAAGGGAAATACACTAGAAAAGTATGAACGTTTAAAATATGATCGACATTTTAGTTGTTGTTCAGAAACTGTTAACTGTGCGACAAAACTGAGAGCAGCTAAACTTGATGTACATAATGTGATGTTTCAACGTCCATAAAGTCACAAGAAGAGAAGAAAGAATCACACCGATGTTCATTTTAGTTTTTCTCATATCAACTAATTTAGACGTGCAACATTAACTACACATTTAATGACTGTAGAAGAAGTTGAAGAAGTTTAAGGAAAACATTATACCAGTATCTCAAGAGTAACACTATTTACTGTCGATTTGAAAACTGTCTACTACTACAAAGGTGATAATAACTTTTCTGTAACTTTACTAAATTAATTTCTATAAAAGCGCATAGATGGGTTCAAACACATAATGTAAGTATGTTGGAAACTACACCAACGATTTATCTCAAAACGATTATCAACAGTATCGATCACTTCCTTCTTACCGAAGATTTATTGAAATTGTTTAAATCAGTTTAGTATAAACAAAGCGATTAATTTATACCGCACTTTGACGTGTTTATGAGAAAGAGTATATAGTTCAAAGAAACCTCTGTGCAATTTCATGAGTTTCATATTTGATCTGACAGACAGATTAAAGTGCAATCGTAATAAATTATGATAAATTTACCTTTTTATCAACTCGTTTAGAATAATGGCGTCTTTGATGCTAATTTTGTGAACTTTGGTTGCAAGTTTAAGGCATGAAACACCCTGGCTTTCAATCAAGGAACTTGACGACCTTCAAGTTGAGGTCGAAAACGTTAGCAAATCAGGGACACTTTCCATAATAACTAGAAAATATGGCATGGTAGATAAGAATATCCGAACTAAGCATAATACATAAAACACGACTGGCTAAGACCTTGGACTAACATATTAGCATCTGATGTTTCACATAAGAAGTTAACCAAAAACAGAAATAATATGGCACTAAAATCACTTTTTCAATTGGATTTATTTTAAGTTGTTTTAACACAGGGTTGAACAATTATTATAATTGTTTCAATTATTGCAAACAAGCGATGCTTTTACTTAATATTCATTTTAGATGTTATATTAATGATTTTCTTTTGTAACTACTCTCTTTTTAAATTTCTAATGTGTTAGTATAAAAATAGAGATTATGTTGTCATATAAAATTTGAGTGACGGCTTAAATAAATACTGTATTACCACTTTTATTTGTATATTTGTATTGTGTGTTGGCTTTTGTCCGTAATTATATGCTATCTAATTTTTTTTCTCTAAAAAATTATAAACATCATATATTATTATTCGGAGATAAACGTGTTTATTTAGATCTGAATTAACGGTATTAGCATTTCCCTGGAGAAAAATGGTCTGCCTGCCCTAACTAAGGTATGTTGCTGAATTTAAGTAATCAGACAGAACAGACGTTCTTAATGAAAATTGATGGAACATGCCATTGAATGGCAAGGTATTTTTAAAAATGATTATTGCGATATCATATCAGTCATAGTAGAATCTATCTTACTGTTGTGTTTCCGTTAATTTAGGAAGCTTTATTTTATTACATATGTACTTATCATTAATTTTGGACTAAATCACTATTTTAGGATTGTTGAAATCCTTAAAGGACATTTTGGATGATATTATTGTGATTGCTCAAAACCGTTGGCATATCAACACTCTTCTAGGATGTTAGTGCATCAGCACTTCCAAAATTGGAATTCATTCGGAACGTCATTGGAATTCATTCGGAACGTCATTGGAATTCATTCGGAACTCTCTACATTTGGGCTTGTAATATAATATTTATGTCCATTTGGGATTTAATTCATAACATTGTAAGTTAGTTTTAAGTGTTCACTTTGCATTCTAGGAAAAATGTTATTTGTTGAATTTACTCAACGTTTGGATTGAGTTCTTTCTGTTCCTTAGTTTTAAAACCAGAGACTGGTAACAAATCACTACTGATTAAATCCTGTACTTTTTAACCTGCACCTATTATCCTATTGAACTAAATCTGTCAAAGATTTCATATAACTTTATATTGTAAATATTTTTGAAAATGTCTGATTCTATTTACACTGTCATCACGTGTTAGCATCTTTTAATGTAAATGAATTACAGGCAAAAAACATCAACAAACTCTACCTTCTTCATCAACATTGGGAATATGTTTTCCAAGAAGTTAATTTCTGTGTCGCACATTGCAGTTATACCAGGATCTCATTCAAACATTTATCTCATGATATCGTATGCAAAAGACACCTTGCTTGCATCAATGCTTGTTTTAAATTCATTCTTTTAGAATTGATTATTCCTAAAATATAGGAAACAGTAGTTGTTTGCATGCTATATTTTGTCCCAAGCTTCTTCAGTGTAAATTTTGGCACCGGTCCGTACTAATTGATCACACTAATTTTATCCTGTATGGATAATTTTTAATTCACAGCTGCTCGGTATGACATCATAATAAATGTGTGACAACAAATGCTACTTAAATACATGTATGTAGTAATTTTTCCTCCTAAATAACAATTGAATGAATGTGGCTTTTCGAATACTTTGTTTTATTTAACTCGCATCAAACGTCATATGCTTTACAAAATAAATCCATAATATTCATTTAAAACAGCAGCAAATGTTCTATTGATAATGATGATATTAAAACGGAAAACATTCGTACTCCAAATCAATTTCTACCTTTGGATTTGATACCATGCGGGTATAAATTTATATATAAAGTTTAATAAACAAATTCATGCTATGCAAAACAGAGCGAAGTAAACATAAGCAGAAACGACATCTGAAATCAAAGCACGGAATACGAGAGCAATCGGTTTTATGAGCACTTCATGTCAATTTGTTCCAAATATTTGTGTAGGTAGAAATTATTTTACCAGGGATATTAAGCAGATTTTAAGTATTGACCATAAGTTATTATAATGATATTTTCCTAAATTTAGCCTTTGTTTAATAACTAGACAACCATTAGTCGATTTTATAAGAATTCATAATTATTTGGTTCAGAGAAAAATATGAAAAACTGCTGTAAGAACCAGTCTCACCTGGAGATACTAGCAAGCTTTCTCAGTTACCCACATTAGATGAACCGAGACTAGAACCTACGCGGACAGAGGTGAGATGGCAGAGCTCGGATATACTAAGCGCTTTAGATCATTCTGCCACCACCAGGGGCCCAAATTGGTAAAGACAGTGTAGGGATCAACACTCACATGTAACAGAGAAAGAGTGTTCTCACAGTCAGGTATTGTACATAAAGTGTTGAACGACAATCAATTTAATATGAAATACGACAATCAATTACTTAAACAGTGAATGAAACAAGCAAGCCGAGTGTGAGTGTTGCACGATGTTTAGTCGTAGCGTTACACTGACGACTCTAAAAAAAGATGTGCATCGTTGCCACACAAACAAGATGTGCGATCTCAATGCTGAGATAAAGACTGACAGCAGCAAGATGAGAATTTTTTGGTATTTCAAAATCCATATTTATGGAAAGCCATCGCCGCCAAAACTATATTATTGAAATAATATAAGCAATTTTAAGAAACCAAAGAAAAGCTACAATGAAACCAAAATGCTTGTAAATATTAATATTATTGCTCCAATATATATAATACAAGGATAGCACCAACAAAATAAACAAATTTCAGCTGAAACAAAAACAATATGAGTGAAACAAGCAATCTTCATATGAAAAACTGTATTCAAAGACTAAGAGTAATACCCAAATAAAAGAAGAGAGACACAACAATCAATTTTGTCTAAGGAACAGAGGTCACCTCTGCATTGTAAGGGAGATTACAGCCAAGAGCGCAAAATATTTCAAAATGTCACACAACGTAGGAGTTCGCTAACGCTGATAGAAAGGCCGTATTTAAAAATGGTGAGGCCCTAAGCTATGGTAAGCTGTATATGCCCATTTAGTATGTGTTAATAGAGGGAAAGGCTTTGTAACAACTGAACTTGGCAAGTTTTTGTTTACTATTACTATGTAAATTATGTGATTTATATAAACTATATTGTATAGATAATAATATTAAAACAGGAAAAAAATCACGAGTTTAAATGTTTACGTAAATATAAATTATCATAAAATTCTAACAATGTTTTAAAGACATTCTGAAATTTTGAGAAGATCCTTCAGACTGTGAGGCCGAAGTATGTAGATTGTTCAGCATACTCCCGAGTCCGGTTCTGGCTATAAGACTTATCCATTGAACATACATTGCTCATCTTTATACATGTACTGTATTTTCTGTTGTTAACAAATAATTATTTCTGTTTATTTTGCTTTAATTAGTATTGTTTATTTTTGATTTTTTGATATTAGAAGTAAAGTAGTAGGAAAGTAGAAGGAAAGGCTGGTTTGAGCCCTTTTTAAAATCCCCTGATACCTGCTAACAAATACGAAATTACCACTTATCTCTGTCCTAAACTCCCACCCACATAAAATTAAAAAACAGATCCTAGCCCATAACATGTATACCTTACTTGGTAACATCTGTTACCTAATCAATATCATCTCTAAAGCCCAGCCAAGCTGTAACATCTGTTACATAATCAATATCATCTATAGAGCATAGTCAAGTTTTAAAAACCCAACCCCTACACAAAATCCAAAGTCACATTTTCTATAACTCCACAAAAAACTGGTCAAGTGGCAGATGTTTCTTTTAAGGAAAAGGAGGATGTGAGCCCAAAGATCTTTTTATCACACCCTCCAGACATGCTAACAAATACAAATACAAATTACCTCTATGAGGAACCCTAAAAACCCAACCCCTACACAAAATCCAAAGTCTATAACTATACAAAATACCTAGGTAAATAATCACGCTAAGAGATTCAAGCTATAGAACACCTGTTGCAAAATACCTAGGTAACGTAATCAATAATTGCGCCAAGAACTAAGTTAGGTAACAGATGTTAATAATTCTATTGAGACCGAGCCAAGTTAAATGTTTTAGTAATGTTGTATACCTCATACGGAGATCACGTGATTAGAAGGAATGTTCTCGAATAAGAAAATACTGTAATGCTCATGCGTGATCGGAAGTTTCTGGAACATGAAATACTATAATACGCATGCGTAAACGCCTGTATAAAAGACAAGTACACGTCTAATCACGCAGTTTGAGGGAGCGCTTCATTAGATAACATATATACTGAGATCATGTTAACACCCACACGGAGCGGACATTTACAAGGCGAAAGGGTAAGTACATTATTAATAAGTTAAGATAAAATTTTATATTATATCATACTTCTTTTGATAATATTTTTCATATTTGCTAACCCTCATTGGTAAAGTATCTGTTAACATACTGTCAATAATACGAAATTCACGTATTAAATCGTCCATATTATATTTTACTCCTCGTAGGTAAGATCGAATCTGATCAAGTAGTTTCTTGTAAGTTATAATAGATGTTTGACATCCATGCTGTTTTATTAAAAGTCTTGGTTCTACTTTTTTACACGCCGCGGTAAGGGAAACACCAACACCAGATATAATTAGCAAAAACGGATTTAATGATGCTCCAGTTGAAATTATACCAAAACTGGTCATTAACAACGGTAAATATGATATTATTCGAAGTATTTTATTGTAGTATTTGTAACATTTTTCACGCACCAGTTTTTTTATGATAATATGTATAGTATTGTATTAAATGCATCTACATCTTGTTTTGGAATATCTTTTGAAATATGATTGAAATCAACTATACTTTTTCATTATAATATTAATTTACATAGTCCCATGTTGGATTAGTCCATAATAAGATCTGGTTGTTCAACTATAAATTCCAAACACCAGAGAAAAATGGCTAATTTTAAAGTTTTATCAACTGGTTCAAGTATAAATTCTTCTTCAGAATTATGTTTATTATTACAGATAATACTCCAGATGAGTCATCATTTGGATGACGAAATAGATAATTAGTAGATATTCTAAACTTTGCACTGTTAAGTACTGACAATCTATACACACCGGTAACTTCTGCAATATATTTGATAGAATTATTTTTTGGTGTCTACCCAGTATAACCAGTATCAACAGTATACACAATATTTTTAATCTGCTTGTGAGGAATTTAAATCATACTCGTTTTCTCAACAATACTAGGAATTCCACTAACAATATCATTAAGTTTTATGTTAATATCTTTGAGTTTTGTATTAATATTAGCGAGTGTAATGTCAACATTTGATGGATTTCCAAAAAATTCATTTTTAAGTGTGTTTATGTTTCTGCGAAAACTTAAAAACGTGTTGACGTGACCAATAAATTCATTTTTGAGCGCGGTTATTTCATTATTGATTGGAGCTTCTTTGTCATCGACGTATTTCTTTGTTGCAGCATCAACATCAGACTCTGGTGTTCTGAGGTAAGTAATGGCATTATGGTTATGTTGAGAAATGCACGCATCATACCACCATTGACTGACACATACTTTGATTCTTGATCGTCGACGTATTTCTTAGTGGCAGCGTCACCGTCCAAAGTTGGGTTCTTAAGGTAAGTAATCTTGCTTTGGTTCATAATAACAGTCTCAGTAAATAAATCACCTGCTTTTTTAACATAATCATTAACTGACCTACCAGAATCTTGTATCGTACCTCGATTGTTAAAAGTAACGATATTATCAGCAACCGCAGTAGGATTTCGTACGAGTACATCTGACAGTTGCACATTACTCGTTTTTAATCGTCCTTGTTTATCCTGGAAAATGACGACTTCATTTGGATCTACACTGGCAACATTTAATAAATTATTAATTTCATTTTTGAGCTGATCAAGAGTTGCATACTTTGATAAGTCACCTTGATAACCTTCAGTTGATACATCTCCTGCTAATGTTCCAAATTTTGTATAGTAACTCATTATTTACTATCCTACATAAAATTATCAACATTATATAAAATTATAACAACAATAGCAAATTCATCGATATTAAACTTTGATACAGAGAGGCTTGTGAAGCATAAACATATTAATGAACTTCCTGATTGTCATTATCTTATTGTTGGGCGAATTGGATCAGGAAAAACAAATTTGCTTATGAACTTGCTTCTTGGTAATAATTTTAACTACGATAGAGTTTATATTTACACAATCAATCCACAGCAGGATAAGTATGAGTTATTAAGCGAATATAATAACAAGCTTCGTGATGATCTTAAGGCTGGTGAAGATTTGTTTATAATTAGGCAACCAGGAGATCTTATTCCAGTTAATCAACTTGATGCAGATGAACACAAGATAGTAGTTTTTTGACGATATTCCGCTAAATAACATGGAGATGAATAAAATAAGATCGTATTTTTCACTGTCACGTAATAAACAGTGTAATTCTGTTTATCTCGCTCAAGGTTTTTATAATGTTGACAGATTTATTTGGCGAAATACTGGTTGTTTTTTATTATTTCCAGGACTGGACAATGTTGACGTTAGAAATATTGCAAGCGAGCAATGCGGTGACGTGACAAAAAATAAGTTTATTGAACTTTATCGTAATGCTACAAAAGATAAATACAACTTTTTCTTATTTGATAAACTTACAAATGATCCAACTAAAATGTTTCGCTGTTGTATTAACAGTTACTTACAGTAAAACGTTGTTTAGTTTTATAAAATGTATAATAATAATAATAATAATAATAATTGACAAACGAGTAAAATATAGAAAACACATTGAAAATCTAAACAAAAACTTGCTCAATCTCAAGCATCATTTAAGCAAAAAGTACAACAAGCACGACGTGCACAAGTAACTGCTACAGAAGCAACAGCTACAATTTTCAAACCAGTTACTGAAGCACTATTAGGTAAACAACCTGAAACTAAACCACTATCAGAAGAAGAACTTAAACAACTGCAAGAAAAATGTTTGGTTCGAATTGTTAAAGAATAAAAAGAAGCAGCTGCTGCAAAAATTGTTACTAGATTTGATGAAGAAAAAAGAAAACTAATTGAAGCACTTACAGCAAATAGAGCTGATCCTGCTGTTAGACAAGCTGAAACAGATCGTTTGATAAATAATCCGCTGGACCTTTAGCGAAGATTAACAGAGTTAACAACACTAGGAATAAAAAAATATTATAGCAAATGTATTAGGAGAAATAAAAGATATCAAAAAGGAGCAAAAAAAGTTGGTGAGCTTACTGTAAAGTTTTTAGAAGTTGGAGAGCAAAGACATGTATTTATAAGAAGAGCAAATGAGATAAAAGAAAATGAGTTTAATGATTTTTTTAAAGAAAGAAAATATAGAAGATGTTAATAATATAAGTAAGTGGACTGATGCAGAATATCAAGCATTAATCTATAGATTAAATGCAATATTAAGAGACGGAGCTGCTGCTAAAGATGAAATAAACACGGTTACAGAAATTGAGAATATGCATCCACTTTATGATCGAATGAAATATAGTGTTATTACTTCAACATTTGGAAGAACAGCAGAAAGTGGTAGACCAAAAGGTTTTGGTAAGGGGTGGGGTTTTAGAAGGAAATTTACTACATTGGATAAAATTCGTGTAGAAAAAAATAGAGAAGGAAAAACAGGAACTGGTGTAAAATATTTACAACTACTGAAATTATAGGTAAATTAATGTTACTAATATCATCAAAAGAAGCTGGGAATGATAGTGTTGAAATTGATAATGAAATCATTGACATACTTGATCATCTAAGATCGAGCGAATTATTAACTTCTGAAGAATATGAAACTTTACACCGCGACTTAATTTTGTAAAATGATCTAATATAAAAAAATGTCAACAACATTATTGCTAGACTCTATTGAGCCTGCGAAAGATAGCGCAAAATTTTCAGTAAATTATATTCCTCCTATACAACTAGATCCTGCAAAACAATATGAGATTGGATTAATTTCTTGTACCTGCTGGAATGCTATGCCTAACGTGAAAACTGATGTTAACGATGAAATGTGGTTTACTACGTTTACAACATCTTCAATATCTACAACAAGAAAATAAAAATTCCACAAGGAGCTTATAATATTACTGATCTAAACAGGACAATCAAAGAGCTCATAACAAAAGCTGGCGGTGTGGCTGATAATTTTGAGTTGGCAGCGAATACATTGCGAGCTAGGATAACTTTGAAAAATATATTAATCGGTCTTGAACCAAGAGAAAGAAGTATTGCACAACTGTTAGGATTTACTAAACAAAGTTACAATGCACTTGATTAGGCTATTACGTATGACAATGAACTGCCAGTAAATATAACAGAAGTAAATACAATTTTAGTAAATTGCTCTATTGCTTCTGCTTCTTATACATCAATAGGTAGCAAGGATCAAACGATTTACAGTTTTTCACCAGAAGTTTCGCCAGGTTCTCTCATGCAAATAACTCCACGACATATTATCTATTATCCTTTAAATCTTGAAAATCAAATATCAAGTATAATAATGCAGTTGACAGATCAATCTGGAGAACAGTTGCATGTTAATAATGAAGTTGTAACTTATTATTTACATCTACGCGAGCAAAAGTAAAAATTATGCAACATCAAATATAATGAAACAAAGAAAAAAAATTATCGAAGAAAAATAATAGGAGGATTTTTTGGAAATATATTTACTAAAGTTATTGAAAATGGTCCGGGTATAGCGCGTAAAGTTACACCAATTGCTATTGACGCGGGTAAAGCTTTTACAACAGGGGCTGCATCTGCTGCTGGGACTGCGGTGTGACAAAAAATAGCTGATAAAATAAAAGGAGATCCACCGACTGCATCTGAAATAAAACAAGCTATCTCAGAAATCACTCCAACAAAATAAACTCAACGAGCTATGATAACAACAACAAAACAACTAGTATCACCAAAAGGCGAGCAGATCATACAAAAATTAATATATAAAGTAACAGTGCCGCAATAAAATTTAATATAATCTAATATATAAAATGTCTGTTAAAAATTATCTCGAGTTAACAGAAACTCATGACATCGACAACGTTGTGACAGAATTGAGTATGTTGAGTATCTTGATGAGAATTCTAACGAACCAAATAAAGCTGGCATTAAAACCTTTAGCACCAGAGACGGAGACGTAGTTCTACTCCCACATAAGGCTATGTTAGAAGTTCGAGGTCAGATTATGACAGTAGCCAATCCACCTGCTGCAATTGCAGTTGGAGCATAAGTAGCTCTTATAACTAAAGGCTGGAGTTTATTCAAAAGTGCTAGATATCAACTAGCCAATCAAACTATAGAAGATATTTCAGGTCATCTACAAGTTGCAAGTACAATTTTAAATATTATTTCGTTTTCAGATGATTACTCGAGATCAACTGCAACCAACATGATCTGGTTTAAAGACACTGGACGGGGTATAGCTGAATCAACTGAATTTTTAAAGAGAGATTTTATAGTACACGGAGCTGATGCTGATGAAAATGTTGTAATTGTAAGAAATTTTCTTATTGCTAATGCAGACGCGCTAGGTATATCAGCACCAGGTGAAGCTACTAATGCAGACGCTACAAGAGTTTCTCTTACTGCAGCTTTTAATAATCTTAATATAACACCACCAGCTGCAGATGCAAACGGTACTGCAATGTTAAATTTGCTTCTTAACACACTTGACGTGAGAAATCCACGTTATAACGAAGGTTTTGCTAGGCGAAGAGAACTTGCAGCAGGATCACGTCATATTACAATGATGCTTCCACTAAGTATGATTTTCGGCTTTTGTCGCGAACACGATAAAGTATTTCGCGGAGTAAAACATGCTCTTATTTTAGATCGAGCAAAACAAAACAATTGTTTATTTAGATCTGGAGGGGTTGATGTACAGTTTATCATAAACAAACTTGCTCTGTGGATACCACGTATAACACCGTCGATCATTAAAATGTCAGAACTAAATAGCATACTTGAGAAGCATACAAACAGAATTTATTTTAAGCAGGATAAAATATATCAAACAGCGGTTTAAAATACTACCGACTACACGTGGAGGGTCACAACAACATCAAGCGAACAACTGCCGAGACAAATATTTGTCGTATTTCAACAATACGCTGACGAGGCACACAACAACAAAATAATGCAATATTTGAACACGCTGATGTCAGACGAATATACGCTAGACTAAATTCGAAGCAATATCCAGAACGAGCTATAGAATGCAATTTTGCTGATGACGCTAATAAAAATATTACTCGACCGTACATGTACCTGCTTGACGCAATGCAAAAATATCAAGATGTTGAAGATGGATCTCAGATATCAGCAGAGGAATTTCGTACACTTTAGCCTATATTTCATTTTGATGTTAGTAAACATAGCAAGCGAGCTGTAGGCAGCACAGCGGATATTGAAATTACCTGGACACTCGGAGAGGTTCCAGTAGCGCCGTTGTACGTACACGCATTAGTGATTAGTGATAGATTTATTACGATAAATTCTGTTGGAGGTAAAATGACAGTTCAAGTTTAATCTACAGTTGTTATATAAAATGGCAAAATATATTGTAAAAGAAGTATATTTGACCGATGGTCAAGTTGAAAAATTAGTAGCTGTTCTTGCAAAGCGAAAACAGGTATCATTAAAAATCAATCCTAATATTTCTAATGGTATTTTAACAAAATTAATGCTAACAAAAAATCAAGTAAACAAGTACAATCGTAAAATAAAACTCTTGGGTTAAATTTAAGTGCTGCACAAATAACAGCGCTGGCAAACGACATTGTCGTTAAAGGTGGTTTTCTTGGTCCGGCATTATCAGTATTAGCAGCAAAAATTTTACCGGTCTTAGGCACATTAGGACTAGCAGCAGCGACGGGAGCAATATCTGGCGCAACGAAAAAAGCAGTTGAAGGTAATGGTATCATTCGCGGAAGTGGAATAAAAAAATTGTGAAATTTTATGTAATTGATATATTATAATGCCGCAACGAAAAACAAAATCTTCAGAAAAAAGAAAACAACAAAATCGCCAAAAAAAGAAAGCAAGAAAACAAAACGCAAACAAGCAAAACAAGGAGGAATTATTCCGTTCGCTCCACTTTTGGCGGGACTAGCGGGAAGTCTGCTGCCAAATCTGCTGACCACCCCGCTAAGTAATTATGATATAATTGATAAGTTAAAAGCAGTTCCTGGATTTTACGGAGTTTATTCTAAAGATGAACTCGCAGCAATAAAAACGCCGTCAGCTGTAGGTTCATGTGTGATAAATTTGCAAGATTTTAATGACGGATCCGGCACGCATTGGGTAGCAGTTTATAATAATAATTATTTTGACTAGTTTGGACTTCCTCCGAGCGATGTAATAAAAAGGTATATGAACAAAAAATATAAAAAGGCATATTATTCATCAAATCAACTCCAACCTGTTGGAACTTCTGCTTGCGGATATTATTGTATAATGTTTATCTGACAGATGTCCCGGAGCAGAAATCTTAATTTTTTCAAGTTTATTTTACAGTTTGATAAGCAACCTTCTCACGGTAATGATGAGATTGCAATTAATTTTATCTAAACTTACAAATATCATAATGTCAACATTTTGTCTCAAGTGTAGAACTAAAACTGAAAATATTAATGAAACAACAGAAAAAACAAAACAACAGGACGATGTTAAAAAGTATTTGTGCAATCTGTGGAAAAAGAAAAAAGTTTTTAAAGAAAAACTCACTAGGAGCTGTTTGATCTGATTTTGTCAGGGAGGTTATTTTAGTAGACGACTAAAAATATAGAATGATATGCAACTGCGATTCTTACAGAGATCTGTGTCTTGAGCAAAATAAAATTGTCGCATACTGTCAACGTTGTAACAACAGAGAAATAATAGGTACAGGTATTGATATACATAAAATAATTGGTAAAGTACCAAAACCAAAAGGCGGTTGGACTTTACCAGGTCATCGGTATACAGGACCTTATAATCCGCTAGATCAACAACTAGACGAAAACGATAATCCATTGCCAGGACAAGAGCCCTATAATCAAGTGGATGCAATAGCGATGCGTCATGATATCTGTTATCGTGATCATGAAAACTCGAAAGCAGATTGTGATAAAGTAATGTTAGACGAATTACGTGATATGGAGCCAACAAATCTACGAGAACGTTTTGATAGAAGATTTGTTCAGGGAATGATTGGAGCGAAATATAAACTTGGACTTGGAAAAGAATTATACGATGATCTTGCAGTCGAACTACATAGACCTAAAAAAAGTTTCCGAGACGTAAAGTTGTCGCTAATGTCGTAGATGATATCTGGGCAATAGATTTGGTGGATGTATCCAATCTGGCTCAGTTTAACGATAACAAAAAGTATTTGTTTAACATTATAGACGTTTTTAGTAAATACGCTTTCAGTGTACCTGTTTCGGATAAGACAGGGACTTCAATGACTGATGCGCTAAAACAAATAATAACGAGTACAGAAAGAAAACCGAATAAAATCTGGACTGATAACGGAGCCGAGTTTTTTCACAAAAAGTTTTAGCAGTTTCTAGAACAAAATAATATAAAAATTACGTTACAGGGAAAGAGGGTAAAAGCGTTGTTGTCGAGAGATTTAATCGCACGCTAAACGAAAAAATACACAAACATATGACAGCTAAAATCACCAACAGATACATCGATGACCTTTCTCAAATCGTGGACAAGTACAATAACACGAAACATCGAACCATCAAAATGTCACCCAATGACGCGATCAAACAACCGATATTAGCAAACGAAAACATGTACCGCAGACATAAATTTAAGGTTGGTGATAAAGTTAGAATTTCTTTGACAAAAAAGGTATTTGAAAAAGGATTTAGTTTAAACTGGAGCGAAGAAGTATTTGTGGTTGATAATGTGCTTTTAACAATACCTGTAACTTACGCGTTAAAAGATTTGGCAGGGGAGACTATCGTAGGTTGTTTGTACGAACAAGAACTACAAAAAACTGAACAAGATGTTTTTGTTATCGAAAAGTGATTAGGAAAAAAGGTGATAAAAATTTAGTCAAATGGCGTGGGTATAGCGATAAATTTAACAGTTGGATTCCAACCAAACAAATTATGAAATAATGTTATTATAAATTTCCTCGTACTTTGGTTTGACAGATTTACATTTTACTGGTTTACATAACGATATTAGATATTGTCTGCGATCGTCAGAGATCGTCATTAGGTTAAAAGTTTTAACAAATATGAAATCGAATTTAATATTTTTATGTCGGCCTGGAATGTTGATGTTTAAGAAAGGTTTGATCAGCTGCCAAAACAGTTGTTGCTCGGCAACGGTAAAATTGAATTTTATTATTTTTTTAGCAATATGATAGTTGACATTATATTTTCCAGTGGTTGGTCTGCTGTAATTTGATCTATCAACGACGGTGACTATTTTATCATCATCGTCAGTCTCGTTGTTGTATAAAATATCATCTTCGCCCTAACCAATAGATTTGTCTATCATATCGTTAGTGATTGTAATATTGTCTTCAACTTTGTCTTTAATGTTTACATCTCTTGCGGTGGTATCTTCTGCGTATAATTCAGCGATTCGTTTCATCAAGTCCATTATTATAACATATTTTTATCTAATTTATTATTATAAGATGACTGTCAAGGTAAAATATCACCAAAAAGTTAATATATTAAATTACAAAGAGCTAGCCGAAGCGGTAAGAAAATGCTTGTCGGGTTATAGTGTATACTCTGTTGACGTTATTGTGATGCAAGGTGATTCTCATAAAATATTGCTAACAGCGGCAGCAAAAAATAAAATTAATGAAAACGCAGTAACGACTTTAAAATTTAATCGTAATATTATAGCATTTGCTCATCATTGTTTGACTAAAACCGAGTTACAAAATATTATTAATCATCATATCTGAAACTAAATCTATTAAAAGTTGACATTGAAGTTGCTGTTGTAGTTCTGCCGTCGGCGAAGTCTGTTACTCTCTGTGAATGAATTTTAAGATACTTTGCTGCAGCCGATATTGACATAAATTTCATTTTTTCTCCAGTTTCTAAATTTACTTAAATAACTGATCTTCTAAGTTTTCTGAAATTATTGCCGTTAGAATTAGATCCACGTCTGGCGTTTTCTTCTGGTGTAACTAGATCTAAATTTTCAATACAATTATCAGTTTTAATTTTGTTAATATGATCAATAACTAAATTGTCTGGAATGACGCCATTAAATACTTCATAAACAAAACGATGAGATTGATAAGTAACTTGATCTGTCGATGTCCCTCTAACATTTACTATGAGATATCCCATGTTACTCATAGCACCAACAACATTTTTAGTTTTTCGGTTTCTAATAATACCATGATCATTTGCTTCGTATAAGTCAAAGACCGGGTGCGGCTGAAATTCGTTTTATAAAGATAAGTTTTCAATATTGTCATCGCTGATTGAGCCATTTACATTATAGACTCTTTGTCCTTCTGGAATATCATCGCAGAATAAAGTAAATATAAAATCTTTTCTAAACATTTTAGTCATATCTGTGTCATCATCTTTCACTGAAATTATCATTCCAGCTGGCGTTGCTTTGCCAACAGATTTTCCAGTTTTGATATTAATAACCGAACCTAATGCATTTCCAGCGTAAAAGTTTTACCTGGAGTGAACGTAATAATACTTTTGCTCGCATGCGCTTGTCATATTTTTTGTCATTATACTATAACGATTTTATATCTCTCATTGTTTTTTCAACCTGGCGCATGCGCCGTGTGTGATAAATTATCGATCGAATAATCAAATACTGATAAATTTTACTGCAACAAATCTATATCATCTGCTACAGACAACTGTAAAACGTGAGCTTGAAAAACACAAAGGTTTAAGAATATTAGTACAATATCATGTTATATTTTCAAATTTCTTGTAACGGAAGAATCAACTGACAAGGAAACTATAGACCCGTATATCAACGCGAAATCCATACGTTTTTTTACTTGGGACTCATCTTTTGTCACTAGCTGATAAAATACACCAAGAAATTTGAAAAAAGATAGAAGAATTCACCGAATTGGGTTCGGGTTGGAAGTTTGAAATGATCAAAGAAATTATGTTTCACACGATGAAATATGACGCATTGCGCGGTAGTTCATACATCGACCTGCCACCAAAAATAAAAAAATAAACAATGCTTTATAAACGTGAAGAATGTCAATAACAAATGTTTCCAATGGGCCGTTCTTTCCGCGCTATTTCCAGTAGAAAAACACACTGACAGTGATGAGAAGTATATTAGTCACGTGTCAAGATTAAATTTTAAAGATATTGACTTTCCAGTGGCAGAAAATCAGATACCAAAGTTTGAAAAGCAAAATAATATTTCGATTAACGTTTTCGGACTAGATGAAAAAGAAAACGTCTATCCGATATATATTTCAGAAAAGCTTCACAATCGACTATAAATTTACTGTTTTCTAAATGTCATTATGTTTGGATCAAAAACTTTAACGGACTAGTTGGTGGACAGTATAATAAACGAAATAAGAAAACGTTCTTTTGTTATCACTGCTTGCACGGTTGTAATGACCATGGAAAATTATAAAAGCATTTGCAGTACTGTAGTGATGTACAAAGAATAACAATGCCATCTAAAAAAGTGTTACAGTCTGTCCATTATAATCACAAACTAAAAATTCCTTTTGTCATATACGCTGATTTCGAATGCTTACTTCAACCTGTACTTTGCGTAGAAAATAATCCCAACCAATCGAGTACAAGGAAAACTCAAAATCATGTTCCATGCGGAGTAGCTTACAAGATAGTTTGTTGTACTGATTCGAGATTATCTAAACCAATCAGATTATATCGTGGTAAAAATCTAGCTGTCTGGCTTCTCAAGCAATTGATCAGTGAAGTTGATATTATTACTTATCGTTTGAAAAGAGTAACTCCAATGATAAAATTAACACCTCAACAAGAATCTGATTACGAGCAAGCAGAAATTTGTTATATCTGTGAAAAAGCTTTTGATGATAACAAAAAAGTACATGACCATTGCCATTTGACCGGATAGTACCGTGGCTCATGATCAGTGTAATTTAAAATTTCATGGTCCAGATTTTATTCCGGTTATTCTTCACAATTTTTGAGGATATGATAGCCACATTATCGTGGAAGCTTTTGGTGATCCTGAAATAAAAGCTCGTCTAAAATTCGAAAATATCATCAAATGCATTCCAAATAATTTTGAAAAGTATATGCCAGTTACGCTAGGTAAATTGCGTTTTATTGACAGCCTGTAGTTTATGGCAGCGTCGTTAGATGAGCTAGTGAGATGTTGTAGTAAATTTGATAACCTAAGAGACTGTTTTGGAGATTAATTTAATCTACTAGCTAAAAAAAGGGGTACTTCCGTACGAATATCTCAACGATTGAAGTAAATTTGGTGAAACATCTTTACCTGACAAAGACAAATTTTATTCGCATCTTAAAAATGAAAATATCACTGATGACGAGTACAAGTATGCACAAAATATCTGGATAGAATTTGATTGTGAGACGTTTGGTGATTATTATGAGTTGTATTTGAAAATTGACGTGTTATTATTAGTATTATTAGTTATTGAAAGTTTTCAAGAAGTGAGTTATAATAATTACAGACTAGATCCTTGCTGGTATTATTCTGCCCCGGGGCTGTCATGGGATGCTCTGCTAAAGTTTAGTAAGGTAAGGTTGGAATTACTGACTGACGTCGATATGTTCCATTTTATCGAAAAAGGTATCAGAGGCGGTATTAGCGTGATAACGAAAAAATATGCTGAAGCAAACAACAAATATTTAAAAGAGTATAATCCTGAGCTTCCCTAGAAGTATATAATTTACCTAGATTGCAATAATCTTTAGGGAAGTTCAATGATAGGACCAATGCCTCTTGGTGCATTTCACTGGATCACGGCTGATCGATTTCTATCTGAAACAGAAAAAATATACCTAACGATGTTTCATATTTTGTTGAAGTTGATCTTGATTATCCAACTTGGCTACACAAATTGCATAACGATTACCCTTTCTGCGCGGAATCGATGGTTATAGATTATAGTTTGTTATCAAAAGAACAACAAGCGTTAGCATTACCAAGACAACATTCTATTGTCAAGAAACTAGTACCAAATCTGCTTCATAAACGTAATTATGTTTTGCATTATAAAGTTTAAAAACAAGCAGTCGATGCTGGTCTCGTGTTGAGAAAAATTCATCGTGTACTAAAATTTAATCAGTCGCCTTGGATGAGAGGTTATATTAATTCAAACACTTCAAGAAGAGCTGTAGCAAAAACTAATTTTGAGAAAAACTTCTTTAAACTGATGAACAATTCCGTTTTTGGTAAGACGTTGGAGAATATTAGGAAACGCGTAAATATCGAACTAGTTAATGATATCAATCGTAGAAACAAACTTGTGTCAGACGATTATTTTGTGAGTATTAAAATTTTTAATGAGAATCTTGTTGCGATACAAAGAAGAAAAACAAATCTAAAGCTAAACAAGCCGATCTACGTTGGAGCTTCAGTGTTAGATTTATCAAAGTGGCTGATGTACGATTTTCATTATAATTTGTTAAAAATCAGTGGCAGGCCAGTAGATTATTGTTTACTGATACTGATTCGCTTGTATATGAAATCGAATGCGAGGACATCTATCAGGACATGTATAATAATCGACATCTGTTTGATCTTTCTGATTACCCACGTGACAGTAAATTTCATGACGACACAAATAAAAAGGTTATTGGTAAGTTTAAAGATGAAATGAACTCGAGCGCTATCAAATACTTAATAGGATTAGGTAGTAAAATGTATGCCGTATTATTAGACAATAATAAGAAAACGAAAAATAGCAAAAGGTCTGCCTCGTGATTTTGTTAAAAAGGTTATGAAATTTGATGACTACAAGTACGCGCTTGATGGCGGTGTTAGTTTTATGAGAGCTATGTCAATTCGGACTAATCATCATAAGCTTGAAACAGATGTCATTATCAAACGTGGATTGAGTCAATTTCGGTGATAAACGTTATTGTGAAAATGGAGTAGATACACTTGCACTAGGGTATTGTCATGATGATAGATCTATACTTGACAATATCTTTTCCAACTGAAATTTTATCTAAACTTAAGAAATAATGTTTGAAAATTTGACAGTGACACATTGCTACAGTAGCAAGATCAAATATCTAATGATGGACGGCAAACAATTGACAGTTGAAATTAATAATGAAACATCAGGTATATGTTTTAGTGGAGCACGTGACAGGCTCAATCTTTCGCTCATCAGATCTGATGACAGCGAGTATTTTAATTATCTCGAACAATTATATCAAAGGTTACTAGCACAGTTTAAAAACTTTCATAGTCCGATTAGCCAACAAAAATATACTAAACTTACAATTGATCTCGATCTGTCAAAAATATATTTTATCTACAAAAAATGTCCTCTAAACAAGCCACAAATAAAAGATTTGTTGGAATCTCGTCGTTGTGTTACTGGTAAAGTAAAATTTAGTCTCTATCATCGTGATAATGAAGTACTTTTAATGTCAACAGTTGAAACATTAATCATTGGTGATGAAATATAAATAATGTACTTACCCTTTCGCCTTGTAAATGTCCGCTCCGTGTGGCTGTTATCTGATGAAGCGCTCCCTCAAACTGCGTGATTAGACGTGTACCTGCCTTTTATATACAGGCGTTTACGCATGCGCATTATAGTATTTCATGTTCCAGAAACTTCCGGTCACGCATGAACGTTACAGTATTTCCTTATTCGAGAACATTCCTTCTAATCACGTGATCTCCGTATGACGTTTACAACATTTTACCTAGCTCGGTCTCCAGAGAATTAATAATTATGACAACATCTGTTACATAACTTAGTTCTTAGCGCAATTATTGATTACATTACCTAGGTATTTTGCAACAGGTGTTCTATAGCTGGGCTCTTAGCGTGATTATTGATTACATTACCTAGGTATTTTGTATAGTTATAGACTGGATTTTGTGTAGGGGTTGGGGTTTTAGGTCTCTCATAGAGGTAATTTCTATTTGTATTTGTTAGCAGCTCTGGAGGGTGTGAAAAAAACATCTTTGGGCTCACATCCTCTTTTTCCTTAAAAGAATCATCTGCCACATGACCAGTTTGTTGTATAGTTATAGAAAATTTGACTTTGGATTTTGTGTAGGGGTTGGGTTTTTAAAACTTGACTATGTTCTATAGATGATATTCATTATGTAACAGATGTTACAGAATGGCTGGGCTCTATAGATGATATTGATTAGGTAACTGTTATTACCAAGTAAGGTATACATGTTATGGGCTAGGATCTGTTTTTCAATTTTATGGGGGTGGGAGTTTAGGACAGAGAGAAGTGGTAATTTTGTATTTGTTAGCAGGTATCAGGGGATTTAAAAAAGGGTCTTTGGGCTCAAATCAACCTTTCCTTCTACTACTATATACAAAAGCAAATTTATTTAAATATCGAATTCAATGTCGACGATGATTAAATAAATAATTAATTAAATCCTTTTCTAATAATATCGTTTATCATATTCTTTGTCATCTGAAATATAACTAGTTTTTGTTATGATTTTGATTTATGGAACTTAACTTAATATTTTTCTTATATAAGATTCAGCAATCTGAATATATCTCATGTTTATGCTGCCTTTTCCAATATTAAATATTAATTGTCATTTGAAAATTTTAGTATCCATGTTTGATTTTCTAATGAGCGAATTTTCTTCACTGACTTTCTAAATTTATAAGTGAAATATTTTTATAGTGTTTACACTATATATGCTTTCAAGCATTTTCGAGAATAGCTCAATGTGCAGTATTATTGTTTTTCATAAATTTAAGATTTACGATCTGATACTGGATTTGAGAACACAATTAAAATTTCTAGCCGTTATATGTACATCCAACTCTTTGACGAGCTCATTGGTCCACGTGCTACACTATTGGTTAAGCATAGTTTTAAATTCTTCATAAATTGATTCAGACACGAAATGGATTGTCATTTGATTTTTTTTATAAGCTCACAATTCTAAATTTAAGAGATAATGTAATAGTACAAACAACCATTTCTTTTTATTTTAAATGTTAAGAATATAAATGTTCAAAATATAAAAGAAACATCGATGATTTAGAGACTCTTTCCCCCCATACCACGTAATACTTTGATCAACCTTTAGAAAAATTTTATCCACACCTCCCACATAAACAAATTTACTCAACCTTCCGAACATAAGTAAATAGTTCATGACTTTTTAAGAAGGACAGTATAACGTAATGAGAGTGGTTTTGAAAGAAATCTAGTGTATGGGCTATCTGAATTGAGATTTTCGCTTATTAATTTGATAGGTATTTTTGAGTATTTGTTCGTCATGGGAATCAATGTCTGGAGAATATTATATTTATATCCGAATAAGTAACCAGCTAATTGGTACAGATATCAATCAGATTGCTTTTGACAGAACTTGAGGATGCGACGGATATTTAAAAATAAGCATTTCTTGTCATATTCTCTACTATAAGTGGACAGTTATATATATATATATATATATATATATATATATATATATATATATATATATATATATATATATATATATATATATATATATATATATATATATATATATATATATATTAATACTATACACTACTATACATTACTCTTCTATTTTAAAAGTAAAGAAATAATTTCTCTATTTGAAAGTAATACAGAAATAAATTTTCTCCTTTTTGGACACTATTGAGTTTTACGACATAGATGTTTGGAAATTAAGTAAAGTACATTAAAAAAATTCTACAGATGGGTCACTGCATACAAAGTGATAAATTCGTGTTTGGAGAGAACCAACCTAAAAAGATCATTCTACAATATCGGCCCCCTCGTTAATGTCTAATATTTATTTAAAACGTTAAAGTCAGTATCATGCAATCATAAATATTTATCCTACAGATTGCTCTGACCAGATTTGTTTTAATTTTAGCGTTCTTATCTCGAAGAGCAAACAGTTCAAAGCAACTTTACGCGCATTTTCAAGTGTTTTGACATGATATGAATGGCGAAATAAAACGCAATAAGAATACACTGTGATGATGTTTATCTTTCTTATCCAATGTCCAGAGACAGGCGTCTACCTGTTTCACTTAGGAAACCTGAATTTTTGTTTCAAGTGATATGACACTTCGGGTTACTTTCAATGAATTTCGCTACCTGTTTGTTAATACCGCGAAATCTCCTATTTGACTAGAACCCTCATATTTGCGTATACAAACATTCAAAAAGGATATACTCCAACAAACGTTATTGGATAAACCAATACGTGTACATGTCATTAGATGTTTTATGTTTAATGCAACACATAGTTTCGCCAGTTTACAGATAGATGTACGTTTATTGACCTAATCTTAAGCTAAAGAATTTCCTATATTCAAAAATAAAAATAAATTGCATCATTTTTTAAAATCTGAAATAAGCATTTACTGTCCAAATTACAAGTAATTGCAACTGCAATATGAATGTAATATACGACCCTTCTGTTATATCTATCTATCTATCTATCTATCTATCTATCTATCTATCTATCTATCTATCTATCTATCTATCTATCTATCTATCTATCTATCTATCTATCTATCTATCTATCTATCTATCTATCTATCTATCTATCTATTTATCTATCTATCTATCTATCTATCTATCTATCTATCTATCTATCTATCTATCTATCTATCTATCTATCTATCTATCTATCTACCTACCTACCTACCTACCTACCTACCTATCTACCTACCTACCTACCTACCTACCTATCTACCTACCTATCTATCTATCTATCTATCTATCTATCTATCTATCTATCTATCTATCTATCTATCTATCTACCTACCTACCTACCTACCTATCTACCTACCTACCTACCTACCTACCTACCTATGTTTCTATCTATCTATCTATCTATCTATCTATCTATCTATCTATCTATCTATCTACCTACCTACCTACCTACCTACCTACCTACCTACCTACCTATCTATCTATCTATCTATCTATCTATCTATCTATCTATCGCACATATAATGTGTGACAGGTTTCGCTTTATTGCTTCGTCAGACTGAATTCAAATTATATTCAATATCACTGTCTAAGCAATCAATATTATAAACAATATGACATAACAAGATGTCATACAGACATAAATTGTCTCCGTACATAATCGTTTTAATCTTAAACGAAAAACTTACGTGTAGAAATGTATATACAGTAGAGATAAATTATATTTTAATACGCCTATATATATATATATATATATATATATATATATATATATATATATATATATATATATATATATATATATATATATATTCTCCCGATATTGCACTCCTCGTGCCACTTTCATACTGTATGAACGAGAATAAAAACTATTGTTTAACGTAAACAATTATTTAATGAATGATCTACGGCAGATGTTTCATGGACTGTCACAAAGCAGCAAATGATTCATAGACTGACACATTCAAACTGTTTTAGGACATTTCACGTTAAGTTTTTATGCAATGTATCAGATTTAGGCTACCTATAGATAATATATAGGGTCCTCACAAGTAATAATATATAAACTGTCTTCTTAGCTGATAATAAAAATGGCAAAAATATATTTACAATCTTACATCCTAAATTTCTTCTGCAAATACGAGTTACACGAGCCACGTAATGGGTTTCAAGGTTAATTACACATTTCGAAATGGTACTGTAATTTCGAGTATATTCCAAATATCAGTTACATCGGTCTTACATTTTTCATTTTGATAAATGCAGTTGAAAGGCTTCATAATTTTTTTTAACATTATGATCTGAATCATTCAATGATAGAACAGAAACACGCATGCCGATGTTAACAACCTTCAATACAATTTAATTGGCAGATGCTGATGGAGTCTGATGTAAGTTACTTCATGTAGATAAATCCAGACCATGATCACAAACTTGGGTTGAATCGACAAAAATAACAAAACGTAATCATTCCAGATGAAATGAAAAAATTGTTGTAATGCGTATTCATTAACAATATTACTCCGAATTTCAAGTTTAAGTAGACCAAACGCCATTTGTTTTTCGAAACTTACGTCTAGCGCGCGACTAACTTCAAATCTGGGCGGAGTTACGTGCGTAATAATAATGTTGTGTAAAGATGCAGCTACGCTTGTATATTTAGTTTGGAAAACGGCAAACATTGGTTTACTTTGTTGTAATGCATTTTTGGATTTATACATTTAATCATTGTGAAGAATAAAAAATGAGCATATAATAGAAGGTTACTGCATTTGTTTAGGAAAATATGAACACGTTTTGTATAAATGTATATACTGCATTCCCAAGGTCGTGCAGTATAACCATCCAAAAAACTCGTTCATATTTTCCCATACAAATGCAGTAACCTATAAATATTCTAAAATATTTGCATGTTTACCCTAATTACGAAAATGTTTGCTAATATAATTAAAACCATTTTGACAACGGTGGATCTTGACGGTGATTCTAAAATAATTTTGGGTGGAATAAATTGGAAGGCAAAATGATGCGAGTTATAATTGGTATTGAGAAGGAATTGCAGATGTGCTTGGCGATTTAATCTGAGATCGAGTTGATTAGCTGCTTTTCTTTGTTGCAAATGTAATATAAGTCTCAATACCGTCGTTACGTGCAAATATAATATATGCGAAATTGTCTGAATAATACTGAATATTGAAACAAATTGGCCATGAAAAAGAGATATGACATTATGATCCATATATTTTCTCAGTCGAATTATTCCGATATTCCTTGGCAACATTCATTTGTCAACCGATTTTATTCGAAAGCTGGAAGCCAGCACTTCACTCTATCGGATACGATAGGTTAGTAGTATAGTAAATTTCTTGCTCACTTTTTTCAGGCTTCTAGATACAGACAAAATTTACTATTTTGTCTCATAGAGATAGGAGTTATGGCTTGCATAAAGCCCACTAAAAATCGTGCTTAATTTTTCATATTATAAAGATGTATGTTTACGTGCGATGCCGAGTGTGTGCATGCCATCGAATAGTGTGGTGATGCGATGTTGTTGTTCTCCTAGTTTATAGTTTGTCGATTATTTCATTAAATGTGTTCTTTTATTCTGGTCAGAAACATTATATATATATATATATATATATATATATATATATATATATATATATATATATATATATATATATATATATATATATATATATATATGTGTGTGTGTGTGTGTGTAATGTGCGTCGAATATTTCTTTTAATGATTGCGACTTTTTCCAGATAAATTATATAGAATGTCTAAACGAGGAAATAACAAATAACAGCGGCTGCTTCAGGGCAGAATGTTGACGTGCGATATATTCTGTGGAGAAAAGTGCTGATCTAAACTTAATGCCGTCATCAGAAAGGGAAGTAAGGGACTTCACTATTGTATAGAGTTGAGTGGAGGAGTTCGTGGTAATTTATACCTGTATAAAATTGTGGTGGATCAAAGATCAGATCGATCAAATATTACTACAACGAGTATATGGCGAAGATTAAACAGGATGCAGTCGACCAAAGATACACGTCACCTATGTCACCAGGAAAATACCTTTTCTGTGACTAACCACTGGAATGTTCAGCCAGTGTTTAGTCGTTGCAAATCGAGTACACGCTGTGATAAGTGCATCGTGCGCACTAAAAGGACACTACTAATTACTCCTTCGTTAATTTGTACGTGAATGGGATATGGCCACGATGTATTGCCATCGTTTTGTTTGAAGTTCACAGTGGATGCAAGGCAGTTCATCTCAACGAAGATAAATCTGATAATCGATTAGTTAGACATTGCAAGACAGCTATGACCAAAATATATTTTGTGCATCAACATTGGAAACAACGTCTCTGGAAATACAGTTTCCTAAAATTATCATTTACTAGTCAACTAAGGAAAAGTGTTTTTTTGGGAGATAGTGTGAATCTATACATCAGTTTATCTACACACCAACTTGATGAGCTTCTCTTGGTGCATACAAGTGATGCAGCGATTGAAAACAAGATTTTTTAAATCGTAGACAAGGTTGATCATTCCAGTATTGTAGAGCTGTTTTTGTCGCATTACCATAAGCAACACGACATCGGGTCCTATCACGACCACCTTGCTGAGCCTGGCGCCATACTGATGTCTATCATGAGATGAAAAGCGTTCATGATGGCATCCTAGAAATCTTTTCAATTTTCCACGTTGACATATGTGAGATATCGGGTTCGGTCCACTTCGTGGACTGGGTCAACTATGCTAACCACACGGTCAGTTTGTTCGAAATGCCTTTCTCCTTGTCTGTATCAGATCTTATATACTTTCAAGAGCCTACTACGGTATTTTTATCCGATACATCTCAAGCAGTGTTGCCTCATCAGATCCTCGTAATAACAGATATTGTTGTTTCTAAATAACTCCTCAAGTTGCTCTTGCATGAGTAACATTTGCTTGTGTGCTGATCAGTGGGATTTCGTCAATGTCAGTTTCAGCGTCACCTTAATGTTATTTCGTACCACAGTCGCAATGGATTCACTGAGCGCTTCTGGATTGTGAAAGATCACATCAGTGACAAATGCCTCATCAGTATAGTCGTACATTTTAATGCAACTAAGATGAAATTTTTAGGCATCATATTTTTTGTCGTATTTTTCGAATCGGATCAGCAATTACCAAGCATATCCACGATGAGGCCGTCGACGGTTTTCATCTCGCGAATGAGCAATTTCTTGTCAAATGGGGATCCACGAAGATACAATCTGATTTTATTGAGCATCTTCTGATACACCAATAAGGCCTGTTTGGTGCTATTTTTGTGGCCTCTAGCTTAGGTTTCATCTTCGTTTATAAGGCCAGTTCGGTCCCTGACAAAAGCAACATCATCGGGTTGGCTAGCGCACCCTTGGATACCACTCTGGCGACGAAATACAGCCAACGGTGTCGCTGTTATCTGCTTGTACATGTAAACCTTTCAGTGGTAATAACGGTAACAAGAGTTCTGTTCACGAGGGTCCTTTTCCAACAAATTATCGTCGATGTGATTAAAGTATATGATGGGCTTCATCCTATTCTTCTGCGACGACTTAACTATTCAATAGCAGTTTAAGCTTTGATAAATGATCGCATAAAACTGTACATGCACGTTAATTGTATTCTCTCGGACCATTATTTCACTCACCATTTCTCCAACAACCCAAAGTGGAAATCGATTAAACCTTTGGTGATTAACGTCAGCTAAATTAATGTTACAATGTCTGCTAACGTGTCAAGAGTCGTTTTCATTTGAAGATGGTGCAGATATCGTTGTGCTTCTACGACATGTCATAACCGGAAATCTTTTGCGGAATAATGTATTTTGCGATATTTGTAAACGCGATAATAAGACAGGGCGACTTTTACCATGTTGAGATTTAATTTTTCAATCTTTTATTGCTTAAACATAATATATCTGCCTCTGGAAGCTTAATGACTGCATCATTGTATTTGATATGTTTCTCGATCATTAATTTATTTAAGCAGTTCTTAAGATGCCTTTGGAATATTGACAGCGTTTCCTCGTAGGAGCACACTTCCCTTTTTGAAAACACTACTCACGCTTTGCTCAGTTTAATCCTTCATAAAATTTTCCTAATAGGTATATGAGGCTATAACGTTATCTGGATTGATTATTCCATGCACATTATTCTTGATCAAGTTAAAAAGTGCTTCCATGACCGTAGTGTTTTCAAAAACTGGCTGTTTTGCCACCGGTTGGGGAACCGAACGTTCAAGAACAAATTCATCGTCGAACGTCAATACTTCTATAATAACCTCAACGTTTGCGTACGCTAATCCGGCATGCTTAAAATGTTTCTTTGTCGATGGCATTGCGCAGTTTTGTATTACAGAGAAATAGTTTCATGCCACTTCTTTGTCCTGGGAAAATTTAGCATTTTATGTGAGTCATTGTCTTCCTTTCGACCAAATCGTTCGGTTTTCAAAACGGTATCAACGGTGTTCGGATGCTGTGCCTGGATAATCGTTTGAACAATTCCCTCAGTGCTTTTAGCCAGCCGTGTTGATTCTCTATCGTTACAAAATTTAAGGACGTAAAAAATACTTGTCTGTGGCTTCTTTGAGCTGTTGTTGTCGCACATGTCCAACTGAAAAATAAGACAGTTTTATATCATTGTGTTTCCACTGTTTATGTGCATTTCTACTGATACTTCAGACATATTTCTAACATGATTGATATCCGAGTTAATCCCAATGGTCTTCTTGAGCTGGAGAGTGTAATTGTCAGCATACCACGCATCCTACCTGTTCATATCGTTGAATAATAACCGGTAAAGTTTGAATTCTACTCGTATAGTGTCCACCTATGTTAATAGCATAATGGTAAAACATCGACTTATATTAGGTCGTCAAGTGTAAACCTTTGAAAATAACTCAGAATTAGAAGGTTCTGCTGTTAGCGCAGTAAACTTAAAAGTGAAATACTTATGCTTGTGGCGGATATGTAAATTTCCAACGTTGTGGAGTCAATTTCAGAGGTACCGTTATAAAGAGCATCAGCAGTGCTCTCTGGGTGTATTTAATCTAGTATTCGTGTGAGAATGCGCTCTGTTTTAAAACTGCGCACACTATTTCCTGTGAATGTTGGAATGTACTGAAAGCTTTACATGACACTGCAAGTATCCAAGTACATTTTCGTTGCTATCTCGTTGTTTTCAGTGGGTGAATAATCCGTCAGTAAGACTTTTACTCCAGTGATAATGGTGAGGTTTTTTGTTATTATTCCTCTAAAAGTAAATATTTTTTTTTGCTACCAAACGAATTCAACTGTGAGTACGATATCACCTGTGTGCTATACGCTACAAACCAGCTGGTGAGAAGTCTATACAATATTTGGTTTTCCATGGATGTTGTTATGTACAGACTAATCATTGCATTATTAAAGTTCAAAAGTTGATCATAGCTTTCATTGTTCACTCTGAAACCTTCAATGGTCGACTACAACTGGTATATAATTGCCGTTAGAAACTTTGTTAATCCATGAGAAATTATAGTAGTTATCGTGTTCAGGCCGGTATGAAAGCCAAGTCTTCAAGAATTGTGCGATGTTGTTCCAGGGGAATGTGATGATATGTAAAGATCATTAGTAACTTGGCCAGTCACGGATAAATTTCCAGATATCCCACCACCAGTTTTACAATTTTGACAGCCAGTGCCTGATCAAGATCTCCTGACAAGACAAGGGCCTGTCCTGTTGTAGCTGGTACACCATACATAATTTTTCCTTCCATGGAAACATTTCCTGTCATTGCTCATCCGGTCGACCACAACCAAGTCTTTGCCTTTCTATTTACGTGCGACCATTAGGAGGCGTTGAAGACAGGTGTAGAATTTGGTGATGCTGTGACAGTTCATATTGAGAGTGTGAGTTTTGAGACAGACATTGTCAACAGCGATTCGCTTGCAGAAAATTCTTTGTTCTGAGATTCTGACAGTAACGATTCAACATTTGCCTTCGTGGATCAGGATCAGATAAAAGAACCGGATTTGGTCGCGCATAAGATGATATTAAAATCCACCAAGAGAATATGAACCCCAAAGTATTTCTTGTCGTTAAACAGCATTTATTTCACTCGTTCGTACTACAAAGTGCCTGGATGCTTTATGCAGTTTTCAGGACTCGACACCAATGATGCGATCGCAAGAGACTAGTGCAACGGCATCACCGCAGATGAGTTCAAAGACTGCTAGACCAATAAGACGTTGGGATTTGGAAATTCGAGAAGTTCTAAGCACTATTTTCCTGAGCAATATTGAAAAAATGTGAGTTTTTGAATCCTCTCTGGTTTTTATATCTCAGTTGGTATGGAAGCATGAAGTTTAAAAAGATAAGAAAGATAAGCAGTCGTCGATCTCAGGACTTTCTCCAAACGTTTATCGACTAGTGGACGGCAATACGCCAAGCTCGTCCTCGACGGCAAGATTGATCAGCAGTTATTTCAGCAAGATCTCGCAGTGGAATTATTAAAGCTGATCTGACTTCAACTATGCTAAGCAAAAGCGGCGAACAATGTAAAGCAAGATCACTTGTTAGATAGGCTCGAATCGACACAGCATCAGCAACAACGATTGCTGAAGGAGTTAATGTCTGCGTCGGAAAGCTACGTCAACGATATTAAAACTGACCGCACGATCATCATGAACCGAGCAGAGGAAGATCCACACCCCGTGGAAGCCACAACGAAAAAAGTATCACAGAGGAAAACAAGAGAAAATACTGAGCAATATCACAAATGTTACTTTGCATCATCTAGGCTGAGACCAGACCACACTGTAAAGGAGCACATGATGAGACTCGTCGAGGTAGTAAAAGAGTACAATAATGAACATTCGAGACAGGGATCACTATTTAGAAAAAGCAGGCCATCCATCTTTTATACCTTAGCCAGGGAAACAGGTTTAGAACCTGTTTGGCTGAAAGAACAATCGTCGACGGATCCAGTGACATTAAATATAAACAGAACATCTGACTGTAAGATCACGTCCTACAAAGGAAAGAAACCAGCGTCAGGGTTATCAGCGAGTCTGTCTTCATAAAAAAATTAGACCTTGTTTCATGGAAACCATTCTCAGAAGAGCATATTGAAAATGGGCATGAGAACAAAGAAAGATGTTTCACCAAAAAATGGCGTTTTAAAAGCCTTATGATGCGTTAAAACGTGGGCAGAATTGGAAAAGTAGTGGGATGAAGGGAAAAATGTACTCTCAAGAAGAGTTGATGTAGAAAGAAAGACTTCTTACAGAGTGGGAAAAACAAAGAACAAGGAGGAGGTAATGACGAGTGGACCAAGCATCCGCTACTACAGAAATACAGCTGAGATAGTCTCGCGGTTAAAGCTGCTGATCCCCTTTAAAAAGCTGGGAATGTCGGTGTGGAGATCGATACCGAATTATGAATATCCAACAATGTACTGGATAGCAATCTTGTGACGTAAGGAGCAGTATCAAAGTCTGTACAAAGACTTGATTTAAACAGTTTGTTAGTACTTTTGTCACCTGCACATGAATAATGGCTCTCATCAATACTACTCTTGTTCGATTCTCATTCGGTCACTTCTTCGGTGCGATATAATCCTCCGTTAGAATTAGACCAGCAGGCCTCGTTCGAGATTGCGTTGATCTCTGCCGAAATATTGAATAGGTTCATTAACGTCACCAGTCGGTTGCAATATCACTGATATTGTTACTGACATTTCAAGACTGATCACAGCCAACGGAGATGTAGCCACGAACATGAAAATCGAGCCTAATTACTCTACGCTGAGATGCAGAATCACGATCGCGGAAAATTATATTGTTCTATTTGATATCCGTAATTCGAAGGGATCCATTCTTAACTTTAGCAAAGGTAATACTTTATTATAAAATGGAATGCACAAAGAAGAATTACCTGTTAATATCACCAACGTTAACAATATACTCATGAACTGCTCAATCGCTCAGTGATATCGTTCCTAGGTCGGTTCGGCCTGGAATATGATTTAATAAGATCTATCGCAAGCAGATTAGTCCTAACCTATTTCAGTTATTATCACACCGTAAAACATATCTGACCAAGGAAATTACCATGTGACTCATCGTCAGTCCAGAAACACCGTTGATAATAACAACTAAAGAATCACCTATTATCTCAACGTAGTTCGTAAGACATCGTAGACCCGGTGCATCTTCGTCAGCAGAAAATATTTAACGATAAAATAGTAACTGTTAAAAACATAAAACAGGAATCGATCACGTGTACAACGACGTACAATGGTGGGTGGATTTGTATCCAAGATATTTTATTATGTTCGAACATCATTTCCAGGTATTTCAGCGAAAGCAGCTCTAATTGATCAAAGAGGTTGAAGCTGCAGCTTCATGAGTAACATCTGCAGCAGAAACGTCAGTAGGGCAAAGAAAGCTAGTAACATCATGCCGCAAAAAACATCAGCAACCCTGCAGGAAACGCAGATGTCAAATCTTACCACGCAGGCTAAACGTGCTCTTAAGGTAACTCTGACGGTGCTCAGTAAAAGATCGGAAATGATTTTACAGGTTGTTGTTGTTGTGGGGCTTAACGCCGTTTTCCAGCACACGATAGGCTATGCATGGCGGCCAGTATTAATGGTGGAGGAAGAAGCCGGGAAATCACCGGAAAGTACCACCGACCCACAAGAAGCTACTGGCAAGCTTTCTCACCTATCCACATTCGCCGAATCTTAGACTCGAACACGCGCAGACAGCGGTGAGATGGCAGTGATCCGTAACGGACAGCGCCTTAGACCACTCGATTTCACAGGATCGTGAGAGATAAAGTACCAGACATAAAGCCATCTCTGTCCACATAATGTCCACTTATGGATCATAAAGGTTCTAGTAAAACATTTTCAAAAAATTGTCATGTGGTAAAAGCATTCTGTAAAAGTTTTAAAAATAATATAATGTATTATAATAACCGTGGGATTTTTATAAGATCATTATGAAATAGCGACACCATATATTTTAGGTTTACTCCAGATTTCCTTAGACCGCACGATGACATCCCCATCTGCGACGTGACGACCGAGTACTAGTACTTCGAATATCATGACACAAACATCACCAATCGCACGACGGATGTGGAATCCGCTAACATAATCGTGTACAGAGGAGCTGTAGCGGGAGGAGATGCATATCTTCTGGATGATATGACAGCAAACGCTGAAGAATTGACCATTTGAGAACCGCTATCTCATCCACTTTTACACAGGAACCTACATCTACCAACAAAGTGGAATTCGCTGTTCGTAGTGCTTTCACCGATTCCGGTCAAGATATCTGCATGATGCTTCCACTGAGCAGCATTAGCGAAGTATGCAGGGATATCCGACTGTGTTCAGAGGTGTCAAGCACACGCTGATGCTGGAAATAGATTCCGCCCAACATGAAATGCATAGATCAGCAGTTTTAGCAAATGGACAGTCACCATCACGTGAGTTTAGGAATTCACAAGCAAGAATTTGCACCAGCCCAGGTGACTACGTCGTGGAAATAAACCACCAATCCAGGCAACGAACTTTACAAGCCCTTTTTCGTGATGTTTTAGCTGGCATAACGACACGAAGACCAAACCGGAAATAATCATTTCGATGTCTTCAAATATTCCGAGCTATTGAAAGATTCACCAGCCGATATCGAAATACAATGGACCATTGCAGATTCTGGTGCTTTTTACGTTGGTGACATTCAACCGATCTATTAAGGCAGACGTGCCCAATGGAAAAATGAATATTATTGTATAGATAATGTCGAAGAAAAAGTCTTTTAAACGTCGGAGAAATACGCACGATGGCTGTTTAAGGACGGTTCAATCGTAGGCAATGAAAATTGTCAGCGCGATCATCAAATTTGTGAAGACCATGGCGCGAAAGGTGTTTACAATGATTCTAGCTCCGTTGGGATTTGTCACAGTGTCTGGAGCCATTACAGGAGCAACACATAAATCGGTGGTGGGAAATGGTTTTGCTTGTAGCATAAACTCATCCACAAACGTGCCATAGTTACAGCACCGACATATTATCGAAATAAACCCGTCAACAAATGTAATAACATCTGTTTTAATACAACAATGTCGTACATTGCCAGTACATACCGCCGCAAAAGAAAAGTATTGCTGTGGCGGCCTGACATAAAAGTCCCATAGCGGTCAAAATTGAGTATTCGACGTTAACATAACCTAGTAGGCTTATACTGACTCATCGTCAAGCCACTTTTGAAGATAAATATGACTCTACACTAAGAGTTGTTTTTAATTTGTCAGCTTCACAGCAGTCCAAACAAAGAGGATTCATCTTACCCATGTTAACCGGAATCGCTAAAACGTTTCTTGCTCGGGATCGAAAAAGGATCTAACTTCTTGGAAAAACACGGGAAACGAAGTTTCAAGAAACAGAGTACATCGACACAAAAAAGAAACTAACACGGGATACAACGTTTCCTGCAACCGCATGGCCCTTGTCTAACCTTGAAATCGAAACACTTTATCACCTAGTGCTGAAATGTTCAGAAGTGTAGTTTCAAAGGCTCCAGATTCCTGATCAAAGAACACACAACAAGAGCTGTATGATTAACCTGCAAAAGTATTATAATGGAAATGAAACTTACTGAGTTACTGTGATGACCGAAACAAGGTATGGTGACGTCTAGTATTTCGATACAGTTGGTTGACCTACTCCAGATGAGATCATTCGTTACATCAAGCAACCTTCTAAAGGTGCAGTCTACAATTAATTAGAACATCAAAACGTCAATGACAGCACATGTGGATGTTACTATGTCGATTACAGCAATGCAGAAACGGTGGAAAATTATTTGACGAGGCAATTTTATCACTTGCTGCAGGAAACACAGTTTCCAACAACAACGTTAACTTAAACTCTGTACTCCACATCGAGATAGTCAAAATAGTGTAAACTATAGCATATAATAGCCAGCATAAACTCGTGGTGCTTCAAGTGTATGACAAACAAAAATGCGATATCAATTCCACAGAGGTGGTGGCCAAAAATAATCGTCTCATTAATTGAGGTGTGCAGCATGTGATTCCAAAATATCCCTCATCGTGACCGGTAAAACGTGTTAAACACCGTTTCATACGACACCATTAACAGATTAGTGTAATTTGTCTGTATACAAAATGTACTTCCGATACTTCGACGTGGACACAAGTTGTGAAGACCTTAGCGTGGAGAGCGATCTGCACGTGAGAGACAGTAAATGTTTTGGACACCGGCCAATTCTTTTGGGCACCGTGGATAACCATGCACTGATTAGAAAACTCACAATGCCTCGCAGAGGAACGAGGTTACCAGGATATAAATATACAGGGCCGAGGAACCTATTAGAACAACAACTGGATGAACATAATTAGCCTAGCCATGAATCTTATAACGGCATAGATGCTATCGCAATGAGTTATAATACCTGTTACAGAGATCCTATTGATGACAAATCAGGATGTGGTAAGGTGATAATAGGGAAGGGGGATACTTTAGCGTCAAACATATCGCAGTCAAAAAGGTCGTGAAACACTCTGGCGTCAAGGGAAATTTAACATGCGGCCTGCATTCGGAGAAGGAAAGTTGGGCCTGTTAAGGACAGTAGGAATGCTGAAGGCACTATACGGACAATGCGACTTACCATTACAAGACCCCTAGGCAAATATACGGAGAAAGGAGAACTTAAAGTGGGGAATACTGGGCCTGTTTTTTGAAAATGGAAAAGCCAGTCAAAGAGGGTCTGGAGGTGTTTACGGACAATAGGATTTAACATGGACAACGCCCGTGGGTTAAATTATTAACAGTGGGAATTTAGCATGGTGATATTGGGGCCCAATATAGGGACTATGGTTAACATGAGGAATGTTGGGACTGTATACGGACAAGGGAATGTTGAGTCTGTATAAGGACAATAGGAGTGGATTTTGTGGGGTGACGTCACAGTACTAGACATTGGCAACAATGTCCGCTAGGCGTTATAAAAAGTGTTATGTTCCGCTCCGCAGGGCGTTTTGTGAAGTGATATTCCCCGAAAGCATTATATCCAGTTATATGTCCTGCTCCGCCAAGCGTTATAGCTTTCATATATAGTATAGTGGGTCTGTTTAGTGACAAGGGAAATGAAACAGGTTGGGTGACGTCACGGTACTGGGCATTAGCAACACTATTGCAAGTGGCTTACTTCAATCGGGCCAAACAGAAAACAGTGACAACGAGAGAAATAAACGTGGTTAGCGGATGGCGGGTAAGTTCAGCTAGTTCAGCGGTGAAACTATACAAATAATAATGCTTAGTGGGGCGGGACACATAACTGGATATAACGTTTGGCGGGAATGAACTTCCGTGCGCAAATGATCAACAAACACAAACAATGCCTGGCGGGCGGGTCAGATTACTGGATAGACATAAATAAACAAGTGAAGAAAAACATCCCTTACAATAACATGACATTTTATCTATTAACATCACAGAAAGGAAGAGAACAACCCATCTACTATAGACATAAACGGGAAGGAAAAACAAATTATATAATATCCACATATTGTAGGGACAAGGGTTTTTTAAGAAGTTAAAAAGAAACACATACACATAAACATACAAGTGCATGGGAATTTAGAAATACACACACCCAAACGTACGAACACGCATAAAAGCAAATATACACACCAACCAATTTACGAGCTCGCAAACACACAAATACAAACACCAACAAACGTGCGAGCACATACACAAACACAAAAATACACAAAATATGCTTACAAGATCGCATATAAACACACAAATACAAACACATGCAAGCATACGAGCTCGCATACAAATACACAAATATACACACGAACAAAAGGACGAGCACACATACGAACACAAATAAAACACCAACAAACGTACGAGCACGCATATAAACACGCAAACACTAGTACCAGCACACACTTACACTCAAATGTACACACACCAACAAACTTACGCGTACGCATAACAAATAAATATACACTTAAACAAAGTTAGGAGCTCACAAACAAACGCATAAATATTCACACCAACAAACGTTCGAGCACGCATAAAATCACACAAATACAAACACCAACAAACGTAAGAGCTCGCATACAAGAACCCAAATACAAGTACCAACAAACGTACGAGCTCGCATACATATACACATATACACACAGAACAACATACATACGCGTACATATAAAACACAAATATAAACACAAAAGTACGAGCACGCATACACACAAATACCCATACACGAACAAATGTACGCGCATGCAACCCCCCACAAATACACAATCAAAGACAATAATATATTTTAATTGACTCTCATGTATCGCACCAGTCAAGTGTTGAACTTTGGGGTGTTGAAAGGAGCCTTGTTGTCAGGAGAGGATTTTATTAAAGTGAACACCTACGAACCGCACAAGATCGTACGTTAAGCCACACACCAAATTGTCAGTCGGCCTTTGGAAAAGTGTATCAAATCGTGTACCACAAGTGAATGAGGCTTCCCAATCACATCACTTTACCTTGTGGACGCGCCGATATTTGTCAGCATATAAAAAAAGGAAAAACGTCCAAGACCGAAAGTTCATTGTGACTACCAGACTGTCAGCGACATCGACATCCCCAAAAGATTATTTAGGGAGGGTTCCTGTGTGACTGTACCAAGTGGTGTAGGGACTAAACGAACATTACACCCTGTCCCTTGAAGATCAAAAAATGTTGTAGAGTGACTTTTGTGTATTGAATGTTGTCGATCTACTTAACCCTTTGGCTTTGATATATCTTTTATCTCTCGTGTTCTTCCTTTTAATAAATTAAGTTGGTATGAAAAAGTATACAAAAAACTATTGTCTTTTCTGTCTTCGTGTCAAAAGTGATATTCCTTGCACTAAGTCTACCTCTGTTTCTCTGCTCCTTTTTCCTTCATTTTCAAAGTAATTCTTTGATTATGCCAGTTGGGAGGCCTTGTATATTCGCCATCCATTTAACACGTTAATTGCCACACGTCATCGAAAGTTTTCTTAAACGAAGAACTTGACAACTGCGAAAATGACGTGTCAAAGTACGTTGGAAAGGATATACTCCCAGATTTAATTCTTTGATCCACACTTCGCACGTCATCGACTATAAAAAGTGACCATCATGCCCTTCAACGCAGCCTCAACCCCTACTACCGCAGATACCACTACTTCTTTTGTGCAAGATCTACAAAAACAACCGTTATTGGTTTGGTGTGGACAACGTGTGCCTAAACCTAAAATCGTCTGCTAAATATGTGTTTAGTATTGTGTCATCTGTGCAGCCATTGCCAATCTGAGTTTGCAACAGGAAGATAAACAATTGTGACCATTTTCTGAGTAGTTGCATTGGTTTTCTTCTCCCCAATCCTTCTCTAAAATACTTTACTAACAGTGACAACGGGAGTCTTCCGCCTAGCGTCACTCACTCTTCCAACAGTCATCACTCCAATAAAACATTAATAATCTTGTGTACACTCCTCTCACTTCCAGAGACTTTTCTCTAAAATTATGAATAACCAATTTTACTTAGCTTTACACAGTGTCAGTTCCATGGATGTGTTTCCCCACAACACATTATGTAGTTTCACGGTCAAATTTCCTCAGGTCATCCAGTTGGATTAAGAAGCCAATTGGGAGGTGGCTTTGGTGGAAATGATTCACCGTTCACAAATCACAAACATCAATGAAAACCAAAACAGTTTGGTGTCAAAGTTCGCGACAAGCAAGTACAAAACAACTTGAATCCACATGTAAAGTATCGTATAAAAACACAAAACCTCCAAACTAAACAGAACACATATCACTTGACAATTGCGGCAGGCCATTATTTTAGAGATCAACATTTGGTGAACATGATTTCTGATAGGTTTAATGTCATATTTGACAAAGCCTTGGAGAAAAATACCTGTCACCATCGAGTACCATAAAGTGGCTCGTCGTTGAAGGAGTGCAAAGTGGTACCCATTACATTTTGTCTTGACATTTTGGGTGCGGACGGCAAGTCAAGATGCTTAAGGATAGAATCGTACTACCCATTTACGACAAAATGTCTTTTGTGTCGTATTTTAGATTCCCTGTAGAACTGAACCAATGAATCATTTCGATCATTGTTTACTCCAGTGAGATAGAGTACAACGTAGTGGGAAACATTTCATGTTAAGTGGATTATGTCACAGCCATTGATGAGGAAGATAGAAACACCTATCAAGTTCTTCGCGGATTCGAACATCCTCAATATAAGCCAGTCAGTACGTCGTATTTGAACACTGCAAATATTAGTATAAAACGAGATCTGTGACAAAATATTCCAGTAACCTACAGGAAATTTACGGGGAAATTTCATTTACGAAATCAATTCTCTAACTACTAGTAAGTTATGAATCATGTGTACAGAGGAGTAACTCTACAGTGAGAACATGGTTTAAGAGATATGTTAAATACTGTCTTTCGTTCGGTGGCTCCCGTTTTGAAACCGATGGTGACACGAGGATTGCACGCTTTGAAAGATGCCACATTGACTCAAGGCAAATAATTTCTCCAAATGTCATCATCGACAAACAGACCCAGAAGAAGCTTCTTGAGAGCAGGCAAAATGTCTTGCTTTAGACGGGCAAAGTCATTTTGGGCCCATGATAAACTCAGGTCATTCTTGTTTCCCTGACACCACAGAAAGGACATGGCAGAAAGTGATGCCGACGAAGACACCCCTGCAGAGGGCTTCATAACGCCAGAGCTAGAAAGACTAAGAAAAGAAAAACTCTCCGAGATTTAGACGTTTTTGGTTATTACATCACAAAAAGACAATGATGCACCTTGAGACTTGTGCATGTTCCAAGTCGGAACTACATCTGTTTGAAATATCATCCACCTCCATGCCAATTATAGAATCCCAATGTGCAAAATTTGATTGATTCAGCTCCCATCGAGTTTAAAACCAAAGTATGGCCCGAAGATTACAGCGGTCTGAATAGCAGTTACTTGTACCTGAAAGCCAATGTGATCAAAACAGACAGCTCTCTGGGAGCGGATGCTAGAGTAGCTTCAGTCAACAATTGCATACATTCTTTGTTCGACGAAGTGGATATGTACTTGAATCACAAACTAGTCAGGAGTAGCATGGATACTTACCCTTACCAAGTATACCTGGAAAATCTCCTGACGTACGGAAAAGAGGCCAAGAACACTCATCTGGATGCTTGATTGGTTTGGAAACCTGACATAGCAGGCGAGAACAAATTCAACGTCACAGTCATGGCAGCAGATCGTTAAATTAAAATTCCTCACAATATGGGTTCTAACGACCATCGAAATAAATTTCTGCAAGGACGTAGTTTAAAAGTGATGGATAGTTTGCATTTGGTCATGTTATTGCAAGACAAGTATTTGATGAATGGAGTGGATATCCGGCTGAGACTGAATCCCAGCAGTATCACTTTCTATTTGATGGCTCATGCCAACGAGTGCGAAACGATCATCCAAGAAGCTGTTCTTTATGTGCGCCGTGTGGAAGTGCTACCTAAAGCGGGAAACGACATCAGTCACACTATCCGATACAGCGCGTTGAAGTGAAAACTTTCACCATTGCTGTTGGGCTCCGGTCCAAGATCGATGGCTATCTGTTCCATGGACAGTTACCCAAATGTTTAATCCTACCATAGTTAGAAGTGTGGTCTTCAATGGGGTCGTTACTGCGAATTCTTTTCATTTTAAGCACCTCAGAGTGTCCAGGATCGTAGTTGATAGCGATGGCATTACCTTGTGTACCAGACCCTTCGAAACTAACTTTACCCAGAAGAATTAATTACTTGAGATCGTTCAAAGCTACCGGACAGATAGGAACCAACACCAGCCACGGCATTTCGATTATGCAGGAGGTTACACTTTGTGGGCCTTGGATTTCGCTCCCGACCAAGCTCTTACCGAGACGGTGAACTACATTCTGTATGTCGAATTCTATAATAGCATAGAAATCAACAGTTTGAGAGAAGTATTCTAGACTAATAGAAACCTTTGAAGACTGTACTCCTTCTTTGAATGGTCGAGAATCTTTGGAAATGGAACGCAAGGATATGGTGGAAACAGAAATAATCACACAAGAAGACAAAGATGAAGAGAACATGTTGCTCAGATGGATATAACAAGAACTTTTGATCAGGACATGCTAAACACCTAGCAGGATAAATTATAGATCGCATGATTGACAAATATTTAAGTACCTGATGAATATTTGATAGGGTATATTATGAGTCAAGAAGAAAGGCTTGAAAAGTAACAGGAGTACGCTTGGGTTCTTCAAAGAGAAGAGACAATGTTGAATGAGTGGTATAAAGATTTGCGTGACCATTCCTACCCTCCGTTGACTTCGGAGATCATACATAGAGGCTGTCTTAGAAAGGAGTAAGAAGTATGTGTGTAGAGTTAATAACTTTTCAGATATTTTCCAAAAAATAATTAATTGTTAGCTAAGCATTTCCTGAGCAAAGATCTTGACAGAATTTTGCAAGGATTTGTTATTATTACTGGGATAAGGTGATGTAAAGACTATGGTAACTATTTCTTCCTTCACTGACTTACTCGAAGATTAAAAATATCGATGGAAAACAAGACTGCTAAGACGCCAATGAACTAGTTTGATTCGTGTGGATTGTCGCTTTGGAAGATGAAATCATCGACTTTATGAGAAGAGATGCCTATATTAAAACAAGACACATATTGCAGGGTCTTGGATATCCCTTTGAACATTTAGTGACTTATTTTGATCGCAAATTGTTCTTAAAGCAATGAAAACGTAGATCGATGGTTTTGTGATTGTTATGAATATCTCTTTTCTTTAGCGTGGCTCAAAATATTAATATTTTCTTGTACAACACACACAATCAAATCAAGCATGTGGAAGAGATTTACCAGCAGTAACACCAACCGATTCTGGATATTTTGTCAGAAATCGTTGACGTATACAATCACACATGGCACTGCAGCATTAAAATGGCTTTCAAGGAAGCATCCTCAGGACAAAAAAAAACCAATTTGTCACCGACGCCTTATTTATTTTTTATATCTAAATTTAAAGAAGGTGGTCATATCAGAATGAGCATGCAAAAATAATCACCTTCAAAAACGGATGCACAACTAAACCAGACTAAAGAAGTCTTCGTCCTTGATGATATTAAAAAAAACATTCAAGTCAGCTAAACACTCAAATATTTATCTGAAGAGCCATCCAAAGAACATTCGGTGACGAGGATCTACAGAAAGCCAAGTAAAACCAGTTCAAAGTCGAAAATGTGATCTCCACCAAATGAAAAATATATCTCATCTGAAATAATCGTATGATAACCTCACACACACTCTTTCCTAATACTGGCTTACACTTCGTAGCGTGCTAATGAGGTCCAATCAGCTCACATATGTGCTAAATCGCATACTCAATTTTTATAAGTTTCACACGATCTGGAATTGGATGCAGAATCAACCTACTGAGTAGTTGATAAAATCGATCTTGCTCCAGCGCTGATAAGTTAATTTGTGTGTGTGTGGTATTTCTGATCGCTGATGACAAAACCTCAAACCTCATCCACTCCTCGAACTGGTACTCGTTATCACTCTCCTCACACTAAATCATCTCAGGAACATACCTCAGATTTTTATTCGCATGCACTACAGCGTCATCCACACACTTCAAAACATCGGCACGTTCCTACCACTGGAATTCTACTGCTAACATCATCACTACAAAAATGCAATCTCTCACTTATCCAAGGCTAGCACAGAAGATACAAACCGGCTCTACTACAAGCGCATCTCTAACACGACGCACAGAAAAATCAAAGACGATTTTCAGTGTACTTTAAGTGAGCCAGAGCCCTCCCCCATCTATGAGACAGAAATTTCCAGTTTTCTCTGCGTGAGCCAGAATTCTCCAGAAGTATGAGCTTGAAGAAATGAGCCCGAACCACCATTTTAATTTTCTACTTAAGTTCTTTTTATGTGATACACTATTCTCACTTTTCATCTTATATAATACTGTACTCGGCTTTCCATTTATGAGTAGTTTTTCTTTAAACGTATAAATGAAGTACATTATTGTTTAGAAGTCCGTGGTGTATGTTTAGCAATTATCATAGAAATCTTCAACTTATGTGTTTGTCTTCAGACCAAGTTCGTTCTTCAGAGCATACCAGCGCGCCAGGTCAAGACTAATATTCACCCGAGTCTTATTGTTACCTAATGCACGCTTTTCTTCCCTGAAATCTCTATAAAGGCGTGCCTGTCTCTCTTCATTCCTCTTCCAATCAGTTTATCTGGTACCTGCTAATGTTGTTGTTATTAGATTAGTTATTAACGGAATTTGTTTAATGTAACACATCACTACTTTGAAGCACTCTTAAACAAAATTGAGATACAAGAGACTTCGGTGACTGAATTAAAGGGTGGTACGTCATGATTCAAAACTCGTTTAAGCCTGACGTGTTAATAATTTCATAAAACGGTTTATGTCAGTCTCTTCCTAACAAATAATTTCGTTCCCTCCAAATATGTGTTAGACTGTAAGAATTTTGAAATTTGTGAAAAAGTTGGCATTGTGGCTTTAAATAGTGTGGCGAAGGCTCGATACAGATGTATATATATATATATATATATATATATATATATATATATATATATATATATATATATATATATATATATACGGTCCCAGGTTAGAAGTGGTTTTATCGATATACAATAGTAGGTAATCAACCATTAAGTATTGTTAGTTTCTTCCGGATCTTATCCGTCTAGAGCACATTTGTATAGGTTCGATTAACTTGTGTATTCTATAGCAAATGTTTACATGACAAGGGCTCGTACTCAGTAACAAAGCAAAGAGTGAAAGCTAACAAGCTTTGTATATTTTAACAAAACAATTTATTTGCCTTGACAAGGTAAAATTGGTAAATGGGATTTACAGTTTGTGAATAAAATACAAAATGTGATCCTCAGAATGAAAACACAAGTCATATCACTAAATAGTCATATTAGAATCCAGATTCGAGTCCCGACGGCGTACAAATATGGAAGGCGATGACATCAGATGTGATCTAATGTACGAATGACAATAATTCCTCACTTGAATCACAGTCTTTGTTTCTGAATAATTCCAGAATAAATTTCCATGAATATCTTTCAGAATTGTTTTTATGAAAAAGTCAATTTGTTGAGTTTCCTTGGGAATAAATCGTTAAATCCAAAAATCAGATGAAGAACAAACAATCTTGGCAACAAATAAGAAATATACCTTGTTCCTTCAAGGTGTTAGAATGACTTTGCCTAAAAATTATTAAGAATGCGTATTTAGAACCCCAAATATCATTTCAAGTCTCGCAAGATTGGTCATGTAGTCTCTTACAACACTAACTTAAAATACAATAAAACACAAATTAAATAAAACAATTTTAAAACTTACACAGAAGCAATTTAATCATATATACGTGACAAAATAAAATGTAGAAACAACCATTTAAAACTCCAAATTCATCTGATGTATTTTCCAAACATGACAAAAGTTTACAACATCGAGCGATCGAGGTCCTGACATCCCTCATTATTTCACTATAATTTAAAAAAAGGTATAAATGTGAAAAGTTTGATTTAGATCACCAGGAAATGCCGTATTCAGTAGGAACAGAGGTTTAAGATTGTGATGTCGAGAATAGACTCACAACTGCATGTGAAGCAACATTTACATCATTCATTTGAAATGGCGATATGGTAAACTTAGCTGCATATTAACAGATTCAAACTTATTTGTCGGGCATTGTATTTTAGATAAAGCATTGAAATGAGGATTTTACGCTAACGACGATACTGTGGTGATGATTATGGATTATGTCGCCCATAAAGTTCTGCACTCGTTTACTCAACACTATTATTGTTTTTGAAGAAATAAGGCAACATGTTAACCTGAAATAATTAGGAGCCATGAATCATTACTATGCAGAACGGCTGTAATTGGACAAGCAGATTTTAACTCAATGTTTACTACGCAGTACAAAATGATGTAATTATTACGATTGTAGCGCTATGTACTCCTGAGTTCTCTTTAGAACAGATGATACTGTACCAACTTCTATTTTTAATTAAACAAAGAAACTCAAAACAATAAGGTTTACTCATTTACATTTATGCTAAACAGATAAGAACGTGATTGCAAGAAATGTATAAGTTTTCAAACTTAGCTGAGCAGCATTCACTTTCCTGATGAATTTGATAACAGAAACCATCGATTCTCAACCAGTGTACATTTGTTAATGTTATTTAAATTAGATGTCATGATGCCGCTCATATGGTTTACTCTGTAACAACCTTTATTTTGAGCCTTATATTAAACTAAGTCTACCTCAGAAGAATGCACACAGTTAACTCATTTGTTCGTATTTTTGGATTTTTTTTATTATCCTAATGTAAAAGATTAGTTGTATTTGTTCTATAAAAGTACTAATTTAGTTAGAAAACTTAAAAAATTCGATATTCGAATCTTATTCATTCTTAAAATATGGTAGTGAGTACGCGTATTTTATTTTCCAAAATGAGTAATGGTTATCAAAATTAACACAGGAAAAAGTCCATAAAAGGAATTAAAAACAAAAATAAAATACTTGAATATTAACTTAAATTCTTAAACTGCGTTCCAAACTCCCTGGAGAGAAAAGACTGCAATGTAGTGATACGATCTTTGAGAAAAATTCTGAAGAAAAAAATTTAACATTTGACGCATATGCAATGATGCTATACTCTTCGTAAAGGTGCAAACACCCAGTTGTATAAAGTTCTGGTATATAATCTAACTGAAGGATTTGATTTAATTCCCAAAACACCTGTAAATTAAAGCAATGTGTAGAAGGTATATATTCCTTAAATGTAAAGTGATGAGTGATACAACGTTACGTGAAATTCTTATTAGAAATTAAACAAACTTTAGTTATCCAATTATGTTTAACTTTTTTAAGCAACTCACTTAAACTGGTTGTATAACAGTAGATATGCATAATACATTTCAACATGGAGTGCAATTAATAAAATGCGGCTTTGGGACGACTTCAGGTGTACATAAATGTTCCAATTCAATATTATATATTCTCCCACTTTGGTTTGGTACACGAAACTCATTTTAATAATGTAACGCACTGTTTTTAGTTGTTTATAGTTTTTTTTATTGCCAAATTTTATCTTTACCCAGCCATTAATTTTCTAAACTTAACAGGCGACTTAAGCCTGAATTTAACTGTCTGGCGTTAAAGGATATAAAATTTTGTCAATATGTTATCACTGAAGGTTACATTGAAAAGCTCAGTGTCAGACTATACAGCTATGTCTTCTTGGTTCGTGAACATTTCTGTTTACATATGTTTACGCAAGTCGAAGAGAAGGATTGCAACATGTGAAGGAGAAGGAACGCAGGATAAAAGATTTATTCTTGGCAAAGAGTTGAAATTTACCTCCCACAAATAAATTATAGATTAATCAAGATGTATGTTTGATATATTTAAATGCGAAGTGGATTCTTTCCATATGTATCACTCATGTCTTTGTAAGTTATTTTAAAATCAATCGATCAAGACTCTACTTATAGTTGTGAAAAGATGCCGTTGACGTATAAGGTTCTCGTAGTGACATAGACACGTTTTCAAGGCCATAAATGACAAAATTCATTTTACATTAACCCCTATACAATAACCATCTGAATAATACAGGAACAATTAAACTGTAGCACGGGCTGCAATCTGAATAAATTCATGTATAATCGAGTCATAAAGTTTGTCCTTTCAAATCATAACAGACTAGAAAATTTATTAGTTCTCCGAACATCAAATCAAATACAGAATTTATTGCAATTCTTTAAACATGTTTGTAAAAAACAATTAGACATTTGAATACTTGTATAATGTAAGTTACAGCAAAAAGAACAAAAATATTATGCTAAAGTAAATTGCTGTAAAACAGTATGTAGTTTTTTAAACTTTTGCATGTATATTTACTTAATGGCTGTTAAATATTCCTGTACTGTCTTTACTTGTATTCCATTGCTTATTGCATCTGGGTTTATATATATATATATATATATATATATATATATATATATATATATATATATATATATATATATAATTATAAACAAATACCAGACAGAACAAACAGTGCTATCTCTGGATTCTGTAGTAGAATCCTAATAAAAGTGGGTAGAATTAATAGTTGAATTTAAAGAGTACTATCATACAGGTTAGATAAATTAAATTCGTACTCTATGGAGTTTCGAACCCAGGTCCGCGAGTAAATGACACCCATTGACTTGGCCGCACGCACCAGCCCATATACCGTCACGACTAAGCACGCATCACCAAAAAATCATGGCACCGAGTCGGTGTTATATGAGCTCGTGCGTAGCAGACACACTTGCACGAGTACGAATTTCTCTAACCTGTATGATAATACTGTTTGTATTAAACTATTAATTCTGCCCACTATTATCAAGATTCTACTACAAAATCAGGGATAGCACTGTCTGTTCTGTCTGTTATATATTTTTATTTCTTTGTAATAAAACAAATCCTATATACCTTGATCTCTTTCATAGGAATCTGGAACGACTGTGTCTATATATATATATATATATATATATATATATATATATATATATATATATATATATATATATATATATATATATATATATATATATATATATATATATATATATATATATATATATATATATATATGAGAATTATTTGCGTGCAGGCAAAGCGATAGGTGCCATTTACACGCGGACCTGGGTTCGAAACTATTAATTCTACCCACTATTATCAACAATCTAATACATATAAAACCGTCCGTTTTATCATATGTATAACATAACATTATCTTTGAGGGGAAATAATAATTAGTTTCATTGCAAATTACTGGTATATAGAGAAATTAAATTCCAACTCTACAGAGTTTCGAACCTAGGTCCGCGAGTAAACGGAAATCCATCGCCTTGACTGAACGCACCAGCCCATTTACCGTCACGACTAAGCACGCATCACCAAAAAAATGACGGTACTGAGTCGGTGTTATATGAGCTCGAGCGTAGCAGTCACACTCGCATGATGACCTAGTAAATAATTCTCATATATATACACAGTCGTTCCACATTCCTATGAAAGAAATGAAGGTAAACAGTATTTTTGTATTACAAAGAATTATAAATATATAATAGACAGAATAGACAGTGCTATCCCTGGATTCTGTAGTAGAATTTTGATGATAGTGGGCAGAAATAATAGTTTAATGCAAACAATACTATCACATAGGTTAGTAAAATTAAATTTGTACTCTACGGAGTTTCGAACCCAGGTCCTCGAATAAACGGCAACCATCGCCTTGCATGCATGCAACAGCCCATATACCGTCACGACTAAGCACGTATCAACAAAAAAAAAACACACAAACAAAAAACGATGGCACTGACTCGGTGTTATTGAGCTTGTGAGTATCAGACAAACTCGCACGATGACCTAGTACAGAATTCTCATGCATATATACAAAGTCTTTCCAGATTCCTAAGAGAAAAATCAAGGTATATAGGAATTTTGTATTAAAAAGAGTTCATATATATATATATATATATATATATATATATATATATATATATATATATATATATATATATATAGATATATATAATCGCCAGAGATCGCAGGTGTTAGTAAAATGGGAAACCCTTTTTTCTTCAGGAGGTCATCTTTGTAGCCAAGGCTGACTGGCTGGTTTGCATACTTCTTCGTTTTTCAAAGGCCCTTTAATTCTAATTGAACATTTATTTTATTTAGTTCATTTAATAATGGTCTTAGATAGCAATCGAGTGTATGCTATACTACTGTCTCTTTGTTGTACAAGGCTATCTCCTACATTTTCTTTATCCGTTGTGGTATTTCTAAGGACCTGAAAGTTGCCAAGCATCACATACCGAAGTTTCTACTGCGTAAATAAATTTGTAATTCATAGTGTAAACTAATTACAGATCATAAGTACATGCAGAATTTTACCTTGTTTTGTTACTGGAAAGTTAGCATGTCATCATTTCTATAATGACTGGAACCGCCGTGAAATCAATTCCAAGAGCTCTCTGAGATGTTTATCTTTTTCCAAACCTTGAATATGTTTCGACTGTTATTTTACACATTACACAATCCATTTCTGACCAATAAACGAGCTCTCTTCTACAACTAATAGCATTAATGTACTCTGAATATGTCCGGGTATATGAGTTTGTACAAGATGTAACTGATATTTTCATCTTTAAATAATCTTTTATAACCACAAATACCGAAAAACAAGCACGACTTAACACAGGACAGGTAATTATTTATCGCCTCTGTTCTAGACAAAGATGTAAATGTAGAAAAAGAAAAAATGCAAGAGATTTGGAATTTCTAATTTTGTGTGTTTTTATTCTTTTCCTATGTAAAAATGTTGTCAAGCTTGTAACTTTCTAGTCTGATATTCATATATCAACCTGATGGAATTGATCTTAACTGTATGTGTAATGACACAATAAAGGGATTTTACCTTCAAAAATTCGAATGGAAGACTTCCATTCCTTGTTTTGATTAGGATTTCCCTTATGCTATCTTGCTTTTAATTCCTTACTATAGACCTCTGATAAATCTAAGTCTTAAATAAAATAATATAATGAATCCTTATTGGACTGTGTACCGTCATTTACATTTCTCGACAACATCCATGTCATAATTCAAACGTTAAGCGACTTGACAAATAAAAAGGGAATATTGACGATAGCAAGGACGTGCTTAAACAAGCAAAATATCCAAATTTTTATTAAACTGTTGTATTAATCTCAGTATTTATCTTATAATTCAGGTGTTATTGAGATATATATATATATATATATATATATATATATATATATATATATATATATATATATATATATATATATATATATATATATATATATATATATATATATATATATATATCTATATATATTCAACTTTTTCTACTTATTAATTTAAATACTCAGCGTAGATTATGTCATCCTAAAAGAATAAACAACTGTCAACTTATTTTGATTTTAGGAATTAATCTTCACATCATGTGCTGTTCCACAAACATTGATGGAACAATTGTTCTGGGTTACCAGATCACTCGAGTCGGTAATCTCACTTCCAGTGATATATTTGGCATTTGGTTTGTGTTTTTTGATTGTTGGATTACTTAATGTACAACATTAAATTCTTTTTTTACCTGCAATGTCAAGCAACACATACATAAAAAGGTTAAGAACTCTGATATTTCAATATTAAGTTTTATTAAAAATGAATGTGTACACATATCTTGTTTTCCAAAATGAGCAATGGTTATTGCTATTAAAACACGTTTAGATTCAAAACAGGATTATAAAATAGATAAAGATTCAGCAACATTTGCCATGAAGATTAAAAATGATTTGCATTTATAGAGACTCGAATAATTTTCACAAGTTGCAAATTCCCAATATACTTTAAACTTTTGCAAAACGTCAGTTTTGTATAAAGTTTTGCATTGATGATCAAAAATTGAAACATACATATTCAATAGGAATTTTAATCTAGATTTGTATCAGAAAATATTTTTAAAAAATAAAGTATTAGACAAAAATGTTAAGAAATAATATTTGGTAAATTTCAGAACCACCATTATGTGGAATGTTTTGTTGTATATATTATCCTAGAGATAGATTTCAACCCGGGACACCTTTAATGTAAGGTGTGAATTATGTTATAATTAATATATTAATTAGCTGTTAATTACTTACTTAAGAACACGGTAGGCATAAGGATATGACTATTACATTTTTATGCGAACGCCACATGCAAATTTAAATAAGGCTTGCCTAATTTTGTTATCCTAAATTTTAAACAAATAATGAAAAATAATTAGATAGACATTGGATATACAATATACATCTTCCATGGAGTTATGTATCAAAGTGCAGCTTTACGATGATACATTTTGGAGTGGAACGTTCACCAATTTTATTATATTTTATCTCCCTCTGATGATTGGACTAATAACTCCTCTTTATTATAATGAGTTCTTTCATTCTTAATGATTGTTCCCTTAATTATACTATTTTTGTCTCATGATGCATTTGTTTCTAAAAATATCTTTACCTATACAAGATGTTGGGGTTTGTGTTCAGATTGTTTAATTCACGTGAGATGATATAATTAGGTGTCTCCTTCTCAACGCAGCTTGTGGTCATCGTTGAATGGAGTAAATCTACGTAGAATTGTCTTGATTTTCTGCCATGTGAGTATATGCTAACTGCGTTTCATGTCATGTCATATGTCGCAACTGCCATTTAATAATATAGAATTATTTGAAAATTGTGTGGTCTACTTTAAGGATTCAGTTGGTATCCAGTATAATTACTTTCAAGCTTTTTCCATATAAATTTTCTAACAACAACAACAACAACAATAACGTTTCTATCAATTCCACACCTCCGTCGTATTCCCGTACAAATAGCACAGACCTCCAGCACTTATATCTGTCGCCAAGCAAATTAAATGACAGGTTTTCGAGAAACTCTCGCTTTACAAATGATTTCACTTTTGCTATTGAACGAGCTTTGTTCGGCTGTCTTTCAAAGTCATTGTCAATTGTTCATTTGATGTAAGGAACACTGGATCTCAATACAATTAGACATTTTTGTTTCGAAAGATAACATTGTGTAGAAGGGAGAAACAACGACCTGAAGCCAAACTCACTCTGCATATTTCACATTTGTTTGGCTGGATCTTGGTGTGTACTTATGAAGTAATAGCATTAAGAACCATTCTTGTTACACTATACTATTTCAGTGATAGTGTAGACTAATGTATCTTATACTAATATTTAAAATAGAGAAATGAGATATATTTATTGAAAACTTCAATTTTAAGACAGAAGTTTGACCGTTTTCCTTTAAATTTATAATATAATTTTAACACAAAAAATGCGATGACCCATAACGCAATCTTAAAGATGATTTGATTCATGTGGTGAAAGAATCATCTTATATTAAAAGACGATTCATCAATATCAGTCTCGTCTTTCTTGAAACAGATTCATTGGCAGTTTTTCAATTAGCTTAACAAAAGCAGAGTTACTTTATAGTAGATATCTATCGGCCTGGGTTTATTTTGTCTTTGTGTACTCATCAGAATGAGTAAAGCATCCCCTGTGTGTTTAAATATGAAGTGTTATGCCACGATGATTTATATTTATCTTATCCCCTCGAATAGGTGAACGGTGTCTAAGTGCTTGATTTTGAAAGCCTTCATTGTTTTCTCTAATGATAAAACACTTCATCTTCCATTTCAGATCATGATAATTCATATTAATAACGTCAATGTATCGGGAATATGGGTCAATTTGACAAGGAAGCTTGATATTGCTGATAAGAAAATCCAAACAATATAATGCCAAATTAAATTTTACAAGACCCAGATTGTACATATAATTCCATTTTTCACATAAAATTCAGCAAAACAGAATTTTAATAAAAAGATCAAACATATCTCTTCATGATAGGAAGTACTTAAAAATGAATTAATTAATAAGTTGTCATTAGTTGTAAAAGTTGTTTAAATCAATCTCGTTGACTTATAAATGCATACATACATACATACATACATACATACATACATACATACATACATACATACATACATACATACATACATACATACATACATACATACATACATACATACATACATACATACATACATACATACATACATACATACATACATACATACATACATACATACATACATACATACATACATACATACATACATACATACATACATACATACATACACGGATATATGACCACCAGTTCTAGTTCCTCACATTTTAACACCATCTAAGCCACGACAACATATATATATATATATATATATATATATATATATATATATATATATATATATATATATATATATATATATATATATATATATATGTGTGTGTGTGTATGTATGTAAATATATATGTTGTGTGCTGAAGATTCATTAGACGAATAACGCTGCATATCAGCTTACATCTGTTAATATTACATTTATTTGAATAAAAACTTTGAAATATTGTATTTTTTTTCTCCCACATTCCTCTTGATCTGTATTACATTAAAAACGAAAGATAGAAGCCTGGTTTTATTAAACAGCATATATCTCTATTCTCATATTCTCGGTTTGATAAAATGTTCTTATTTCTACCATCGCTGTGAAAGAATCAACGAGAGTTATGATGCTGGATCTAAGTTTAGAACTACATTGTTGTATGATGCATTAGTCTTGAAAGAATGTTGTTGGTCATGTTTTAAATTGGTTTAATACTACAAACCATATGTGAACTTCCATCCCTTTCTGGATAGGTATAATTTTACAACAACATGAGTATGTTTGTATAGGACGGTGGCAATTGGTGTAGAGTTCCTTACATACGAGTATACCGTTTTTAGTGCTGACCATTGCACTACCACTCATCCTCGTCACGTTGAAAAATTAACATATTTTTAGAGTGGGACTATTTATGTCATTTATTTTCAGACACTCTATATCAAGCACAAATCTTGAATTTTAAATTAGGACTGAGACATCCAACAACTATATTCGTCACGTGGGGAAAATATATTTACACAAACGGTTAATATTTTTTATAAAATGGAAATGCGTTTGCAGTCACTAACTTTTTACAGCGTTGTCTCTGGGATAAATTTAATAGTCCTATCATGTTCGACTTGATTAAAGTAACGTATTTAGTTCAGTAAATTAATCAGAGCTTTTAAGGTATTACTTTGTTTTATTTTACCTATTCAGAGACAGTGAAATTTTTGTCTCAAACATATACATTTATATTCATCTCCAGGATGAAGGTTACAAAACCTTCTTGGTCAATGAAAGCTATTTTTCTGGTCTACAGATCAGTGTAAGCACATTATCATTCCGTAAAATCCAGGTATCCATCTATATAAAATTAACGTGTTGGAATGTATATCTAAGGCTTAAAGAACAGTTATACTTTCCTCGGCAGAAGAAAATTAAAATTTGAAATCGAGGAATAATTTTCGAATATATAAATATATATATATATATATATATATATATATATATATATATATATATATATATATATATATATATATATATAGACACGCATGTTATGTCCCTTTTTTTGCTGCTAAAATTATCCAAAGTAGAAAATTGAATAAAGTATTGAAATTAGCTGAATCACATATTTGTAGCTATATCGAAGTGAATGATTAAGTAACTAGATAAACCTGGGTTAACTGGTTCAGAAATCACAAGTAGTTTAATTTTGTTCATTTCAGTCGAGAAAAATATTTAATGAAAGAATATCCACACGCTACGTTTTAATTAATAGTATGCATTAGATGTACTTCCGCGTGCAAATTTGGACTCTATCGATATTATGAGAATTTTAGATTTAATAGATCAAAAAAAAGGCATTGCTCGAACTATTGAGTATTTGGGGAGAGGTCATGTAATTCAATTTGCAATTGTATTCGATTCATGATGAATAATACAACGAGTGTCAAATGATTTTTCTCACAAAATACGTTTTGTTGAAATGACATAAAAATGTTTTTGGCATATATGCACAAGATACACTAGTTTCATATGAGGTATTTCTTGGTATAGGCTTGAATTCAATGTTGTACAGTTAACAGATCACCTGTTTCAGAAATACCTTTAAATGGCCTTTTTAAACTGAGTAAAAGGAAATAAAAGTATTATATTAAAACTTAATGACATTTAAAATTAAGTTAAGTTAAATAACATAAATATCTTAAAACTTATGTTGGTTTGGAAGAATTTGCGTATTCATGTTTGATTTTGGAAAGTTTATCTTGCAAGCTTGATGTTTAAGCCTAATCAACTTCATTTCAAGTGACTTTTCGATCTCCTAAGGTCATGTCAGTAATAATAAATTAATATAACACACTTCCAGTAACGAGGGACATCGTAGTCTAAAATAAAACGGAATGTCGTCAATAGGAATGTTAATATTGCGCAGCCGTTTTGAAAGTGTGACCATATGAGGGACATAACCTTCTATCGAGAGAAAAACTACTCTGACACCATCGTGGATTGCACAGTTACGAGGGGAAAGGAAGAGTTCAAATTTAAACATACTTTTAGCATCCTGGAACGTCTGAGGAAGAGATAAGTGATGTTAAAATAAGTTTATAGGAATAGCATGATGGTACTGTATCAGTATAAGGGAACGTTGAACATGACCGTTACCGACCAACACTTACAGTTACACACCAACACGCCTTATTATTAACCAGCACTCGTTGTGAAAAGCAGACAAAAACTATGAAAATATCGATTAATTTCATTATTTTTCATATTTAGGAATGTGAACTTATAAGAAAACACATGACAATCTATTTCGTATATTAACCACTTTATCAAGCGAGATGCAATTAAAACGATGTTTAAAGAAACGTGTAGCACGGATCCCACAGTGCATTACAATCATGCTAACAGCATTTATTAAAATAAAGTATATAACACAGGCTAGTTAGATACTAGTTTTGCACTATATGGAGTCGCGACGTTATCAGAGAGAGAGAGAGAGAGAGAGAGAGAGAGAGAGAGAGAGAGAGAGAGAGAGAGAGAGAGAGAGAGAGAGAGAGAGAGAGAGAGAGAGAGAGAGAGAGAGAGAGAGAGAGAGAGAGAGAGCTATCCTCAGTCTAAAACGCGTATTGTCGCAAGACCTCTGCGTTTCTTGGACGAGCCTTGTAGCGCAGGGCTGCTGGTCGATGAAAAATCTTGTCCCTGACCTTTTACAAATTCCTGGCCTGGCTCTCTCCTATCCAACGGAATACAACTAAGCGTGCTTGCTCTGGCAGGATAGTTATACTGCTACACCACCATAGCACAGTTGGCTCGTGTGTGTGTGTGTGTGTATATATATATATATATATATATATATATATATATATATATATATATATATATATATATATAAAGTCCATGCGGTTACCTCGTTACGGTATTAACTTTCAATTGAATAGATTTATTAAACTTAAAATATTCTTCATTGACGTTCTAAATTTCTAAGTGCATTTTTTACAGTATGTACACTATAAGTGCTTTCATGCAATTGAATAAATTTCGATAATAGCTCAATGTGTGGTGAAATTTTCCATAAACTTTGAAATATAAAATTTGACATTGAATTTGTGAAAACAATTAAAATTTCTAGCTGTTATAATAACACTGAATTATTTATGTCATTCTCATTGGACAACGTGTTACACTATTCTTTATACATAGTTTTAACTATAACTTGCTTCATCCATTGGTTCATATACGAAATGAATTCTCAGTTGTTTTCTTAGAAACACACAATTCTAAATTTAAAAAAATAATATAATAGTGCAATCTATCATTTATTAAATTTAAAATATTCAGAATATTAAGGAGACATGAATGATATAAAGATTGCTTCCCACATTCCACGCAATACTGAATTTAATCAATCTTTTCAATAAAAAGCTCCAAACTCCCACATAAACAAATTAACACCACGACCCCGAGAAGAAAAAATTAATTATTCATGTTATTGTAAGAAAGACATTATAACATAATAAAAGTGGTTTTGTAAGAATTCTATTGTATAGTCTGTTTGAATTTATGTCTTCGCGTATTGTTTTGATAGGTTTTAATGATTATTTGTTCGTCATGGGAATCAATGTCTGGAGAATATTATCTCTAACCGAATAAGTAACCAGCTAATTGGTACAGGCATCATTCTGATTCCTTTTAACAGACCTTGATGATGCCACGAATATTTAAAAATAAGTAATTCGTGTTATATTCTCACCTATAAGTGGATAGTAATTAAAGATAATAATTAATTGATAATATGCACTACTATACATTATATTCCTATTTTAAAAGTGAAAATAGAAATAATATCTCTGTTTGAAGGAAATAAAGAAATAAAATTTCTTCTTTTTTGGACACTATTTAGTTTTACGACATAGATGTCTTGAACAAAAGTGAATAAATGAGTTTCTCCGCATACCGTAAGTGTGTTGTATTCGTGAAAGAAAAGAACCACGCTAAAAAGATCATTCTACAATATCGGACCCTTCCTTTATGTCAAATATTGATTTAAATGTTAAAGTCAGCATAATGAAAGCATAAATAGATATCCTACAGATTGACATGCCCAGAATTGATTTAATTTTAGCGTTCTTATATGAAGTAGCATACAGTTCAAAGCAACCACGTGTCTTTTCAAGTGTTTTTGAAATGATATGAATGGTGAAATAAAACAAAATGGAACACAACGCGGTGATGTTTATCTTTCGTATCCATTGGTTCAGAAGACAGGCGTCTACGTGTTTCGTTTTGGAAACATAAAACGTTTCAAGTGATATGACACTTCGGCTTATTTTTAAGGAATTTTGCAACCTGCTACGCATTAAGATCGTGATATCTTCCATTTGACTAAAAGTTGATTCAGACACGATTTCGTACTTTTAGGGATACACCATGCATATATATATATATATATATATATATATATATATATATATATATATATATATATATATATATATATATATATATATATATATATATATATATATATATATATATATATATATATATATATATATATATATATATATATATCTATATATATATAAATTGAAGTTTCACATTCAACGCTAAACACAGATCACTGATTAGCCATTTAACATGTCAGTTTACTTTTAATCACTTAAAGTTTTACTAAAAGAATTTTCTCCAAGCACAATATAACTGTCAAAATAATTTAAAGAAGAAAACAAATTTGTATCCTTTTCTTCATTTAAATTAAGTATTTGTGTCCATTTTTCTACAGATTCCTATTCATATGGAAATGTATGTTACTACCCAGATGTATGTATGTATGTATGTATGTATGTATGTATGTATGTATGTATGTATGTATGTATGTATGTATGTATGTATGTATGTATGTATGTATGTATGTATGTATGTATGTATGTATGTATGTATGTATGTATGTATGTATGTATGTATGTATGTATGTATGTATGTATGTATGTATGTATGTATGTATGTATGTATGTATGTATGTATGTATGTATGTATGTATGTATGTATGTATGTATGTATGTATGTATGTATGTATGCATGCATGCATGTATGTATGCATGCATGTATGCTTGCATGTATGTATGTATGTATGTATTTATGTATATATATATATATATATATATATATATATATATATATATATATATATATATATATATATATATATATATATATATGCAAATCATTAAGCAGCGAAAGAATTAATCGTTTGGAACCCTTGGAGTTATCGCAATCAACAGCTTTAAAGAATTGTCTTATTATCTGCCTAAATCTTGAAGTAATTTCAAACACAAAATTTACTTTAATTTGTGAGCAAAATCAAAAATTTGATTTGATATTGCTCTGGTAGAGTAGAGTATTAGCCTTTAAGTTGTAAAGTATCAGATAAAAAAAATTCTGGATTGTATACATACATACATACATATTCATACATACATGCATACATGCATGCATACATATATACATACATACATACGCACGCGCACACACACATACATACATACATACATACATACATACATACATACATACATACATACATACATACATACATACATACATACATACATACATACATACATACATACATACATACATACATACATACATACATACATACATACATACATACATACATACATGTATACATGTATACATACATACATACATACATACATACATACATACATACATACATACATACATACATACATACATACATACATACATACATACATACATGTATACATGTATACATACATACATACATACATACATACATACATACATACATACATACATACATACATACATACATACATACATACATACATACATACATACATACATACATGCATTCATACATACATACATACATATATGCATGCATACGCACGCACACGCAGACACACATACATACATACAGACGCGGACACACATACATATATACATACATACATACATACATACATACATACATACATACATACATACATACATACATACATACATACATACATACATACATACATACATACATACATACATACATACATACATACATACATACATACATACATACATACATACATACATACATACATACATACATACATACATACATATTCATACACACATGCATACATGCATACATGCATACATACATACATACATACATACATACATACATACATACATACATACATACATACATACATACATACATACATACATACATACATACATACATACATACATACATACATACATACATACATACATACATACATACATATTCATACACACATGCATACATGCATACATGCATACATACATACACACACACATACATACATACATACATACATACATACATACATACATACATACATACATACATACATACATACATACATACATACATACATACATACATACATACATACATACATACATACATACATACATACATACATACATACATACATACATACATACATACATACATACATACTGTCTAACTGACTGACTGACTGTCATACCGCCAGATCGTTAGCAGATATTTGCTAAAATGTATAATGGTGACTTGAGTAATCATAAGATTGACACTCAGAATTTTGACAGTTGAACGAGACAGCAGTTTCCGGTCGTATTTGGGAAAGGATATTTTCTTTCTTTTCTCTATAAAATATGACTAGACAGATATTTTTATTGAATATTTTCGCAAAATATACAGTGCGCCGATAACTAATTGTTGATGCTTCTGTGAAAATTTTTTCTTTCCGCATTATGAATTTAACTTAGTAGAACATATCTGTGATGTCTCAAAGCCTGTTTCAATATACTGTGACCCTGATATGTCATTTTAATCTTTGAACTTAAATATAAGTCTCTGATTTAATCAAGATCTAATCCCCAGTAACCCATTTAGTAAGACGGCATTTCCCAAGAATTTACAAGCCAACTAAACACATCCAGTATTTGTTTTTGACTATACGTATTCTACAATATTTACTAATAGACGTGTAGGTTTATTGGTTCTTGCATTGCTGCAATTGACCATGTCAATACAACTTATGCATCTTTATGTATATAGCAATTCTCTTATGGCAAAGATGATAATATTTTCTGACAATACGGGAGAAATATTAACAAAATTATAAGATCAATGCTACGACATTCTTACAAAATTGCAAAATATTTACATCTTTACCCAAATTGTGAGAACGTTGGCCAATATAATTAAGACCATATGGGTATGTTGACGGTGATTCTTAAAGTGTTTTGGGAGAAATAATTGGAAAGCAAATGCTGTGAGTTGTAAACAATATTGACAGAGATTGGTGGATGTAACTGGCTATTTATCCTGTATTATTAAGGCCCCAATACCTGTATTATTAACGCCCCAATACAGCCGTTATGTCCAAAAATTTATATATCAAAATTGTCTGAATAAAACTAAATCTTGACCATTCGATACCAGCAATGTTGCTGAAATCGTCTCTGTGATAAATGATAAATGATATTGTTTTGATCTACACAGCAATGTTTTTTGGTTTCCGTACAAGATAAATGTTGAAAAATATTCCAAGTGTGATAGCCATGTGTGTTCGTCGTTCGGTGTCAAAGGTGGGTTTAAGGATATATTATAAGATATTTTTTATTGACTCGTCGCTGAAGCACATGACGATGATCCTAAATGAATCCTTTATCAGCGCCTGCGCTTGCCTTTTTGGTTCGTCGAGGTGGTGGAAGCGTCTCTGTTGCATGCACGAATACACCACGTTGACCTGCGACCTCCGATGAATCTATTCTTGTTAGTTTTTTGAGGTCGCCTCGTCGGGTTCTGCTAATTATGTGGTGCTAATTTTTTCAGCAGCTCTGAGCGCATAGCAGACTTTTCCGGTGAGTGCTTTGCACTTGTCATGCAGATCTTTTACGTACTGTTGCGACGTAATGATATCTCGTCCCGCCAACGCTTTGTATTCATCGATCAACCGACGACGTGCAGGTCTTTGAGATAGAGTGTCTCTTGGTACTGCCCTGATGTCGCATCTACAAACTAGTGAAGATCTGCGTTTGGTCTATGATAGCTTGATTTCGTTCTTGCGTTTGGTCAATGATATCTTGATTTCGTTCTGCGTTTGGTCTAAAATAGCTTGATTTCGTTCCTGCGTTTGGTCTATGATAGCTTGATTTCATTCTGCGTTTGGTCTACGATAACGTGATTTCGTTCTGCGTTTGGTCTATGATAGCTTGATTTCGTTCTGCGTTTGGACTATGATAGCTTGATTTCGTTCTGCGTTTGGTCTATGACAGCTTGATTTCGTACTGCGTTTGGTCTATGATAGCTTGATTTCGTTACTTGATTTCGTTCCTGCATTTGGTCTATGAAAGCTTGATATCGTTCCTGCGTTTTCTTTATGATAGTTTGATTTCGTTCTGCTTTTGGTCGTTGATAGCTTGATTAAGTTCCGGTGTTTGGTCTATGATAGATTTATTTCATTCTGCGTTTGGTCTATGATAGCTTGATTTCGTTCTGCGTTTGGTCTATGATAGCTTGATTTCGCTCTGCGTTTGGTCTATGATAGTTTGATTTCGTACACCGTTTGGTCTATGATAGCTAAATTTCGTTCTGCAATTTGGTCTATGACAGCTTGATTTCGTTCAGGTGCTTGGTCTATGATAGCTTGATTTCGTAACTGCGTTTGGGCTATGATAGCTTGATTTCGTTCTGCATTTGGACTATGACAGCTTGATTTCATTAGAGCGTTTGGTCTATGATAGCTTGATTTCGTTCGTAGTTTGGTCTATAAAGGCTTGGTTTAGTTCTGCGTTTGGTCTATGATAGCTTGATATCGTTACTGTGTTTGGTCTGTAATAGCTTGACATTGTTCTGCATTTGGTCTATGATAGCTTGATTTCATTCTGTGTTTGGTGTATGACATATTGAGATCGTTCTGCGTTTGGTCAATCATAGCATGATTTAGTTCTGCGTTTGGTATATGATAGTTTGATTTCTTTCTGCGTTTGGTCTATGATAGTTTGATTTCATTATGCGTTTGCTCTATGATAGCTTGATTTCGTTCTGGGTTTGGTCTATGATAGCTTGATTTCGTTCCTGCGTTTGGTCTATGAAAATATGATTTCATTCTGCGTTTTGTCTATAATAACTTGATTTCGTTCTACATTAGGTCTATGATAGCTTAATTTCGTTCCTGCGTTTGCTCTATGATAGCTTGATTTCGTTCCTACGTTTGGTCTATTATAGCTTGTTTTCGTTCCTGCCTTTGGTCTATGATAGCTTGATTTCGTACTGCGTTTGGTCTATGATAACTTGATTTCTTTCCACTTTTGGTGCATGACGGCTTGATTTTGTCATGCTTTTGGTCTATGATAGCTTGATTTCGTTCTGCGCTTGGTATATGACAGCTTGATTTCGTTCTGTGTTTGGTCCATGATAGCTTGATATATTTCTGCGTTTGGACTATGATAGCTTGATTTCGTTCTGCGTTTGATCTATATTAGCTTGATTTCGTTCCTATTTTGGTATATGAAAGCTTGATTTCATTTCTGCGTTTGGTGTATGATGGCTTGATTTCGTTCTGCGTTTGGTCTCTGATAGCTTTCTTTCGTTCATTTATTTGGTCGGTGACAGCTTGATTTCGTCCTGCGTTATGTCCACGACAGCTTGATTTCGTTCTGCGTTTTGTCTAAAATAGCTTGATTTCGTTCTGCGTTTGGGTTATGATAGCTTGATTTCGTTCTGCACATGGTCTATGATAGCTTGATTTCGTTATGTGCTTGGTCTATGATAGCTTGATTTCGTTCCGGTGTTTGGTCTATCATAGCTTGATTTCGATCTGCGTTTTGTCTATGATGCCTTGATTTCGTTCTGCGTTTGGTCTATGAAAACTTGATTTCGTTCCTGTGTTTGATCTATGTTATCTTGATTTCGTTCAAGTGTTTGGTCTATGAAAGCTTGATTTCACTCTGCGTATGGTCTCTGGTAGATTGATTTCGTTCTGTGTTTGGTCTATGATAGGTTGACTTTGTTAAGCGTGTGGTCTATGATAGTTTGATTTCATTCTGCATTTGGTGTATGATAGGTTGATTTCGTTCTGGTTTTTGGTTTATAATAACTTGATTTCGTTCCGGTGTTTTATATATGATAACTTGAATTCGTTCTGCCTTTGGTCTATGATAGCTTGATTTAGTTCCTCTTTTGGTCAATGATAGATTGAATTTGTTCTGTGTTTGGTATATAATAGCTCGATTTTTTTGGTGTTTGGGCTATGATGGCTTTATTTCTTTCCGGTGTTTGGCCTATGAAAGCTTGATTTCGTTCCTGTGTTTGGTCTATAATAGCTTGATTTCGTTCCGGTGATTTTGTTGTGGACGTCTCATGTTTCAAGATTTTTTTTTGGTTCTGGGTGGTACATTCTCGATCATACTTTTTCTAAAACACACCCTGTGTAAATATATATATATATATATATATATATATATATATATATATATATATATATATATATATATATATATATATATATATATATATATATGCATGCATATATGTATGTATGTATGTATGTATGTATGTATGTATGTATGTATGTATGTATGTATGTATGTATGTATGTATGTATGTATGTATGTATGTATGTATGTATGTATGTATGTATGTATGTATGTATGTATGTATGTATGTATGTATGTATGTATGTATGTATGTATGCTGAGCATTCCAGTTTCGTAGAGCTCTCGTTTTGCTGCGTCACAGTGAGAAACATGATTTCTGAACGTATCCTGACCACCATAGTGAGCGCTCGTACCACGCTGATGTCTATGTTGAAACGAAACTCGTCTAGGATGGTTCGCATCCTCGAAATCTTTTCTATTTTCTACTTTGAGATAAGTGAGACATCGGTTTCAGTCCACTTTATGGCCTGGGTCAACCCTGCTGACCACGCGGTCAGTTTATCCAAAACTCCTTTTGTCCTGTCAATATCAGGACTGAGATAAATGTAAGAGCCTTCGAAGCAAATTTTTCCCCAGCACAGCTCATGCAGTGTTTCCTGATCTTGTTCTCGTCGTAATCGATCTTTTAGATTTTTTTTAATAGATATCCCATCTCTTTGCCCGCCATTGAGTAAGATTTGCTTGTGCGCTTGTGTGATCCATTGGATTTAGTCAATGTTAGTTTCAGAATCACCTTAAACGTTATTTCTTACCAAAGTCGCGATGGCTTCATTGAGCGCTTCTGGATTATGAAGGATCACGTCATCGTTGTAGTCAGATATTTTTATATAACTAAGATGACATTTTCTTTAAGCGTCATATTTTGTGTCGAAGTATTTTTCGAAACGTCTCAGCGATGTAAATTGTTTGCCAACCATATCCACATTGAGGTCGTCCACTGTTCTCATCTCGCGAATAAACAATTACTTGTCAAATGGAGGCACAAATATACGATCGGATTTTATTGAGTTTTATTCTGATACGCCAATAACGCCTGCTTGGTGCTATATTTTTTGGCCTCCAGTTTAGCTTTCATCATCGTTTGTAAGGCCAGGTCGGCCCCGGACAAAATCAACATTATTGGGTTGTCTAGCTCTCATGTTGATGACACTCGGACAACGGTCATAGCGATAGGTGTCGTTGATATCACCTCTGAAGATCCTCTTATATGTCCGGTACTCGTGCTTGTACATGTAGTTCTTTCATTGGTAAAAGCTTGCGACGGTCCTTTTCTGACAAATTCTCGTCGATGTGATTAAAGTCTACAGTGGGCTTCATCCTATGCTTCTGCGTCGACTTACCTATTCAGCTGCTGTTCAAGCTGTCATAAATGCTTGCTTAAAAACTTGACATGCACGTTAATTTTACAATCGCTAACCTTAATTCAACCCACCGTTTCTTCAAAATTCAAATTGGAAATTTGTTTAAACATTTTGTGATTTTCATCAGCTAAATTAATGTTACAAGATCTGCTAACGTGTCCGAAGTGGCTCAGTTCAAGATGGTGCATTTATCATTTCTGCTTCTACAATATTTAACAATCGGAAATCATCTGCGATTTAAAGTATTTTTGATGATATTTCTAAACATAACAATAAGACACGGCGAATTTTTGACGTTGAGATTTACTTTATTTAAAGACTTTTATCACTGGAAACATAAAATCTATTTCCCTGGAAGCCTACTGACTATAGTGTTTGCTTCGCTATTTTTCTCAATCTTTAATCTTATCTTGCATTTCCTGAGATACCTTTGGAACATTGACAAAGTTTTCTTGTTAAAGCTCATTTTCCTTTTTCGAACACTACTCATGTTTCGTTCCGCTTAATCAAAATATTTCTATGACGCTGCAACGATATCTTGATCGATGTTTCCATGCACGGGATACATGATCGTTTTTCCGCCGGTTGTGGAAGCGATTGCTCAGGAACAACTGCAACTTTGAAAGCCATCACATTTATGATATCCTCAGCATAATCGTACTTGTTTCCAACATGTTGAAATCATTTTCTTTGTCGATGGCATTGCGCAGTTTTGTATTACGTCGAAATCGTGTTTGTGCTACAACTTTGTCCATGCATCTTGGTAGTTTTTTGTGTCATCCTCTTCCTTTCGACCAAATTGTCGTAGTTTAATGTATCCAGTTTTGACTATGGTAATAACGATGGTCGGATGCAGTTACTGGATAATCGCGTAAACAATTCTGTCGATACTTTTTGCCAGCCGTGTCTAATTTATATCGTTAAAAAATTAAAGACTACAAAATACTAGTCTATAGCTGTTGTTGTTGAGTATATCCAATTGTCCAATTGAAATATGAGACAATTCTATATCATTGAATTTCCATTTCTCTCCTGATTGATAATTGATATCCGAGTAAATCCCCGTGGTATGATTGGGCACATGAGTTTTGTTTTCCAATATATGACGCATCCTGCCTGTAAGTATCGTCGAACAATAACTGGCAAATTTCGAATCATACTCGTATAATTTTCGCCATGGTGAAACTTTAGTTTCCACCAATATTAATTGCAAATTGGTAAAAATAATCGATTTATATTAGGTGGTCGATTGTAAACAGTTGAAAATAACTTAACCCAGGACTACATGGTTCTGCCATGAGCGCGGTGAATTTAAATATGAAATACTTCATGCTTGCGGTGAAATGTAAAATTCAAGCATTCTGGGAACAGCTAGAGAGGCACATTTTTAAAGAAGATCAGCAATACTATCTGTTTGTATTCCATCGCAGCTCCAAGTGAGATTGCGCTGTCTTCCAGAGCTGCGCACACAGACTTGAAAATTAGAGATGGTTACTGCAGCAAGTAACTGACCTGGAAACAAAGATTGGATGTAATACAAGTCATGGTTCACTCGTTTCCTACATCAAACGCCACCAGGTGAATTTGCAAAAACATAATAAGTCGGTTAAGAATTTGGGAATTCTGATAATGATGATATAGAAACTCCACCCTGGTTTTCACTATTTTATGTGAAGGTTAGAATATACCCAAAGCTGTTTATGACACGGAGAGTATCCAAGTAAATTTTGGTGGCTATCTCGTTGTATGCAGTTGGTGGATAATCCGTCACTAAGATTTAACTTCAGTTGCAGTAATGAGATTTTCTGTGAGTGTTCCTCCAGTGGTAGGTAATTGTTTTGTCACCAAACGGTTTTAGCTATTAGTATGATATTGCCTATGTGTTATATGTGATAGGATATGTTGTGGGAAGTCCATATAATGTTTGGTTTTCAATCAATATCGTTCTGTACAGATTAATCTTTGCATTATTATTGATCAAAAGCGGATCATTACAATCGTTGTTAAATCTGAAAGCTTCAACTGTCTGGACTAATACTGGTTTGTAATTTTTGCTTTAATCTTTGTTGATCAAAGTACAACTATCCATGGTACCAAAGTAATAAATGATAGCCGTTCTCGTGTTCAAGCCGGTATACACTCCAGCCCTTCTAGAATACTGCGGTATTGTTCCAAAGGGAGGTGATGGCATGGAAAGAATGTTAGTAACTTGACCAGTCACGAGCAGTTTTATCTCATTTGTTAGCTAGTGCCAGATCAGGATCTGCATACGATATGCCCTGAGAAGATAAGAGAGCCATCCTATTGGAGCTGATAAACGATACAGAATTTTTACATAATATTTCCTTTTATTCTCCTCCGGTCAACGATAATTTAGTCTTTACCTGATTATTTACGAGCGACAATTGTGTTGGAGTCAGGTGGAGGGTACATTTACATCGTCAAGATTGGTGATGCTATGACCGTTCATGTTGAGGTTATCCTGCATGGAGCCCCGGCACGATTGACTTTTCAGTTGGAAAAGACCACTAGTCATCGTTAGTACGAGGATGTTCTCACAACCATTATAGAGCAGCCGGTGGTGTTACACCAGCATTTCCGCGGAGACAAGTGCTATAAACTATACTAAGCGAAAACAGAAAACGATGTAAAGCAAGATCAGTTGTTGGACACCCTCAGATCAATACAGCTTTAGCAACAGCGATTGCTGGATGTATTAATTCTTGCGTTGGAAAGCGATGTCGACGATATTAAAACTGACTGAGAAACGTGATGAGGCAGGACAGGAATAACCACACCTCGTGGAAGCAAAACTGGAAAATATTAAAACAGAAGAGAAAAGAGAAAATACTGACCAATATCACCAAAGTTACGGTGCTTCGGCTAGGCCGAAATCCGACTAGGCTTAAAATGAAACTCATTAAACTGGTCAAAGTGTACAATAATGAATAAAGGAGGAGGGAAACATAGAGAAAAAGGCTTACTATTTAGAAAGCAAGCCGCCCGTCTTTTGCGCGCAATCTATTTAACCAGGATTAGAGTCTGCTCAGCTGAAAGAACAGTAATTGATGGATCCAGTGTCAGAGGAAAGAGAAACAGCGAGTCTGCCTGTAGGAGAACAGCGTGCAAAGGAAAGGAGCCAACATTAACGCGTCTGCCTTCAGAGAAAGGAGAGCTTGTTTCAGGGAAATCATTATCGGAATAGGAGATTGAAAAATGGGTAGAAGAGCAAAAAAGAGGTTTAAAGAAGTTATGACGCTTTTAAAGTCTTATGATGCGTTAAAACGTCTTGCTGAGTTGGAAAAGCAATGGATAGAAATAGAAAAGTCGGCTGACCAAGAGTTGATGGAGAAAGAAAGACGTCCTACGGAGTGGGAAAAGAAAAGGGAGGAGGAAAAGACGACTGGACAAGACATCCGCTACTACAAAAATCAAACAGAGGTCGTCTCGCATTTATTTCCACGTATAAACAAGCTGGGAATGTTGATGTAGTGATTGATAATGATATGGTGGATTTCTAACCATCTACTGGATAGCAATCTTGTGACGTCGGATCAGCGTCATGATCTGTACCTGGACTTTATTTAAACAATTTGTTGGCACCAGCGACGTATTCGACCACTTTTCTTCCGTGTAAATTAAATAAGGGCTCTCAACGATACCACGCTGTTGTTCGATTCTCGCTCGGTCACTTCTTCGGTGCGATATAATCCTCTGTTGGGATTAGACCAACAGGCGTCGTCCGAGATCGCGTTAATCTCTGTCGAAATATGGAATAGCGTTCTTTAACGTCACCGCAAAACAAGGTATTTCTCCAGGTGATTATAATATCACAGACATCTCCACGGTCATTTCAAGACTGATTACGGTGTACGGGGACGTAGACACACAAAAGAATCGAGTTAAATTACTCCACGATGCGAAACAGAATCACACTGGTGTGAAATTATATTGCACTATTTCATATCCATGATTCTATCGGATCCATACTTGGTTTTTGCGCAGGTATTACTTTATCACAAAATGGAGCGAACTAAGGAGATATACTGGTCAATATCATCGACATGATCTCTTTCGTTGGTCGGTGCGGCCTCCAATGATATTTACTACGATGAATCGCTCGTGCAGATTCGTTCTAATCTATTCATTTTCTATCCCAACTGAACACGCGATAAATATAGGAAATTAGCATTTGGCTCATGCATCATTTTGGAAACACTGTCGATAATAGCAACGAAAGAATCACTTTTTATCTATACGTAAATCGTAAGAGTAATAAATATATGGTATCTTTCGCGGCAGAAAATATTCACCGATAAATCAGTAGCTGTTAAAAGTATGGAACATACAACGATCATGTGTACAACGGCACATATGGTGGATGAATTTTTATCGACGTTATTTTCCTCTGTTCGAACAGCACTTCCACTTATGACAGTGAAAGCAGCTCCGACTATCCTCAAAGAGGCCGAGTTTGCAACTACAAGAGCAGTACCTGCAGCTGGAAAGGCAGTAGGGCACAAAATAGATAGTAAAATCATGCAGCAGAAAACTTTAGCAAACCTGCAGAAAACTCGGGTGTCAGATCTTTCCACGCAGGTAAAACACTCTCCTACAGAAACTGCGAGGGTGCTCATTGAAAGATCAGTTACAGGATCTTGAGAGAAGGGTACTAGGTACAAAGCCATCTCTATCCCTATCATGACCCGTTATGGATTAAATGAATAATGGTAAAAGCATCATCAAAAACATTTGCAAAACTATAATGCATTTTAATAACCGTGGGATTTTTATAAGATCGTTATAAAATAGCGACACCATTTATTTTAGGTTTAGTTCCGATCATCTCAGGCTGCACGATGCCACCCTCGTCGACGACGCGGCGAAAGGGTAATAGTTCTTCAAATATTAGGATAAAAACATCACCAATCTCAACGCGAGCACGCTTAAAAATAAAGACGAAGATGATATGTTCTTGCTTCCCCATGAAGACGTTTGGGAAATCCAAGTATCAATACAACCTGAGACGAACTTGAGTGTATCAGTATTTCCAGTCAAAACAACGGATGATCTTAATTCACGTCAGCGCAAAAACCAACTCAACAATCAAAAGGTGGGATAAATCAATGGATACATACCACAAGACATCACGATCCTAAATTTGATGACTACATGCGACCGTGGAATACCAACATATGGTCGTTCAGTGATACAATCACGCATGTGGATCTGAGTAACGAATTTTACACTGATACACCAGCAGTCAATGCCGCTGAGCTGATGGATGTGGAAGCCACTAACATACTCATGTACAGATCAGCGACATCCATAGCAGATGTGTGTCGTTTGGTCTATATGACAGCAAACACTGCAGGATCGACTATGTTGAGAAACTATCTCATCCGGCATGATACAGGAACATACCTCTATCTACAACGTGGGATTCCGTGTTTGTCGTACCTTTACCGATTCCGGTCATGCGATCTGCATGATGCTTCCACTGAGAAGTATTCTCGCAGTATGCAGGGATATTCGAACAGTGTTCAGAGGTGTCAAGCACATCTTCGTGTTGGAAATAGATTCCAATGAACAATAAATGCAAATATCAGCACAAGCAGAAAATGAAGAATGACTCTGTTGTCGGTGTTGAAGCCCGAATTCACTACATCGACGGCTCATATACTAGAACTGCAAATCGATGCTGACCAGATACACTAATAAACGTTATTCGGAGCAACAGTGAACATACATGCCAGAATTTGCACGAGCGCAGTGACCACTAATTCGGCAGCGGAATTTCCAGACACGTTCTCGTGGCACTTTAGCTGAGACACGCAGTACAAACGCTAAACAAGCACTTGTTTGACCATCTTGGGTTCTCTTGCGTTCACATCCGCATCAAGTCCAAACAATATCCAAAACAGTAGCTCGTATGCAGTTTCAGAAATTATTCTCACGCGAACATGATGTTTATGGAAACCATGCAGAAGTTCCAGGGCGTGATCATGGGCATGCAGATATCGATGAAAGATTTCTGCAACTTGTATCTTATTTCCCATTTCCATGTCTTCAACATTCTGAGTCACTTAAAGTTTCGCCAGCCGTTATGGAAATACGATGGACCATTGCAGATCCAGATGCCGGTTACGTGAGCTACGCGCTGGTGGCATAAGACCCATTTATGACGCTGTAGTACTTAATGGAAAAATAAATATCCTTTTATACATAATTCCGAAGGAAAGTCGCTGAAACGTCGTAGAGCCACGCGCGAGGGTGGATCCATTGGTTTTGTGAAGAACATGATGCCAAAGCTCTTTGCATTGATTCTTGCACCGTTGAGACTTGTTTCAGCGACTGCACTATCACCGGAGTGAAACAAAGCGGTGATAGGAAATGGTGTTGCTGGTAACAGAAACTTTCACCAGAAACGTGCAATTGTGACATCTTCAACAGGTTATAGAAATAAACACGTCAGAAAATAATAGCATCTGTTTTAATATAACAATGTGACAGTAGATATAACGATGAAAGCGAAGCAAAAGAAAAGTATTGCTGTTTTAGCCACTTATAAACAGCCCATATAGATCAAACTTTATTTCTCGGCTGACAGGCTCATGCTCACTTATCGTCAGGCCACATCAGCAGCTAAACATGCCGTTGCACGAAGAAGAGGTATTCTAAATTTGTCGGTGCCACAGCTGGATCAACACGGGCTAGGTAGATTCAAGAAACGGTATTTCTCGACATAAAAATAAGAAACTAACACGGGAAACAACGTTTCTTGCAACCTCATTGCCCCTGTCTTATTTTTACAATAGAAATTGTTTTTAGCAACTATCGTTAAATATTCAAAAGATGTATTTTTAAGTATCTAACTTACTCATCAAATAACACTTCACAAAAGCTGCGTGATTAACCTGCAAAAGAATTATTATAGATCTAGAACTTACTGGGTTACTGAGGTGAACGATCCACACTACAACTAAGTCGAGACAGTTTTATCACTTGCTGCAGGAAATACAGTTTCCATCAACAACATTTCCTTAAACTATGTTCTCCACAACAAAAGCGTGAAAATATTATAAACTATAATATATCGCAGCCAAAATGAACTCGTAGCGCCTCGGGTGTAAAACAAAAAAGTGGGATATCAATATCTCTGAGGTTGTGGCCAAAAAACTCTCATTATTAAATTGATGTGTGCAGTGATTGGTTCCAAAAATCTCTCATCGTGACCGGTAAAACACGCGAAACACCGTTTCCTTAAACACCATTCACAAATTAGTGTCATTTTTCTGTATACTAAAGGTAGTGCAGATACTGCAAAGTGGACGCAAGTTGCAAAAACCTTCGTGTGGAGAGAAATCTGTGTGTGGGAAACTGTAAATGCTGTGGACGCCGACCAATTCTTGGTGGAACCGTGGATATCCGTGCACTGAGTGGAAAACTCACAAGGCCCCGAAAAGATGGACGTTACCAGGACATAAATAGACATGGCGTGGTTTCATAGGTACTTAACATTAATTGGATATAGTCGTGCCGAGAAAATAAAAAGGGCAGCTGTTGAAGATATTTCGACACTTGAAAAAACATCTCAGACAGGCTTAAGAAATGAACATTTTCTTGTACAGCACACACTATCAAATCAAGCATGTGGAAGAAATTTACCAGCGGTAACACCAACCGATTCTGGATATTTTGACAGAAGTCGTTGACGAATACAATCACAAATGGCACTGCAGCATTAATATGGCAAATAATGTTGACAATGCATTACAAGTATAATTTTTCTTTGCATGGTAAGCATAAATTGGAATGGATACTTGCTATTATGATTTAGTTCAAATTAAACAAAATAAAAACTGTATATTGTATATATTGCTATATATGGTGCTTTTGTCTCTTTGGTATAAATTTCTTTGAAGTCTCTGTAATGAGATGTTATGTTTTTTGAGAAAAAATTCTGAAAAAGATGATCAAATTCTCCTTCCAGCGAAAAAGAAATTCCAACCAATATTGCTGCAATAAAAGTAATATTTCTCTAAATAGACATTACTTTTCTTTTTCCAAAAGAGTTGCTATGGTTTTAGAGAATGATTTGCATTCCAAAATTATAGAACCACTTACATGACCGAGGTACAAGTCTGCGAAAGCACTATGTATGTTAAAATTGTTTATGAAGACAATTTTACTATAATTGACTTTATTATGTATCGATCATAAGGATATAAATAAATGAGGTTCAAAATGAATTTAAGTTTAGACCTTCGTAATGACAAGTTAAAAGAAATATTTTAAACGCTTGATGCATATGGGGTGACAATATAATTTGCTGAAACTGAGAATGTCCATTTGTAGAAAGTTGTAGTATATAATCTCACTCATAGACTTAATTTCATGCCGACGACACGTGCAAATTTAAGCAATGTGTCGAATCTATAATTAATATAGTGCTTAACAGTAAATTGCTTATTTTAAAGTTGAACACAATGAACACATGTACATCATTAATAATTTAAGTGACGTGCAGATTGGAAATGAAACAAGACATAGTAAATTCACTTATGATTAAACGAGTGACTTAAAATGATTCTATAAACTGTATTTATGTATTATACATTTTAACATGGATAACTTCTTTTGGACTTAAATTTCCAATTTTATAACAAGTATTCCCCAACGCGAATAATCAGTTTGGTTTCTTACACGAAACTCATTTTAATAGTGTCATGTACTGCTTGAAGTTGTTTATAGTTTTTCTTTTATCTTTACCTCATCATTCATGTTCTAAACTTAACTGGCGACTAAATCGTAAATTTACTTGCTGCCGTTGAAATAAATATTTTTCAAAATGTAATCACTAAAGGTCAGATTAAGACCTTTGTGTCAGACGTACACAGCGATGTCTTCCTGGTTTATGAACATTTCTGCATATACAGGTTTACACAAGTAGAAGAGAAGGAATGCAATGTGTGGTCGTTCGCTTCAGATAAAACACTTATTCGTGGCAAAACGTTTAATTTTACCTCCATTAAAATAAAATAAAGTAAAATATAGATTACTCAAGAAGTATGACATATATTTCAATATGCACGGGATTCTTTCTTTATTTATCAGTTCTTTGTAACCATTCTTAAGTAAACGATCAAGTCTCTACTTGTAGCTGTGAAATGACTCAGTAGAAATATATTTTTTGTACCGACATATATACATTTTCAAGACTTCATTATATTCTATTACATAAAACTCTATATAATACAGGTAACATTAACCTCTCCCACAGGTTGTAATCTGCAGAAAATCATGAATAAACGAGTCCTTACTCTTTAAGTTCGTTCGTTAAAATCATAATATACTGGAAAATTGTACAGTTCTCGGAACATCAATTCAAAATACAGAATTTATTGTAATTTTCTGAACACGTTTGCACCAAAAACAGATTTTAAACGCTTGTGTAATGTAAGTAGAAACGAAAAGAAAACAATTATTATGTTATAAGAAAATGCTATTCAACCGTACATACTTTTAAAGCCTTTTTATGTATATTTATTTTATTGCAGTTGAAAGGTCCTTTAATGAGCTTTGTTTTGTTTTTTCATTGATTATTGTATTTTGGATTTTTATATAAAGCTCTCTTTAATAGTGAATATCCTGTACTTGTTAAATTTGTCAGAGTGTTTATTAGTAATTTTATTCTTCAACTGGTCATTCATTTTCTAAATTTAATAGTTGATAAAACGTGCACGCAGTGTTTGCAGTTGACGAAAGTCAAACTTATGTTTACCTTTTGAATGTTGATCGTAAGTTTCAAAAGCTCAGTGTGATATCTGTACTAGGAAATCTTCCTGGTTAACTCTATTTACACAAGTCCACGCAAGCAGAGGCAAAGGGATGGAATATGTATTTACTCACTTCACAAAAAAGCTTATTCATGGAAATCACTTGAATTTTACAACCCTAAAATAAATAAAATATTGATGATTCAGAAGTATGACCAATATCTTTTAATGTATTTTAATGCAATGAGATTCTTTCTTTATGCACCACATTCAATACTCTTTCAGCGCGCTTTAAAGCTGCCAGTTAACTACTTGCTAATAGTGTTGTATCAACATAGGCACGTTTCTAAGGACCTAAATGACATATTTACCTATCAAGTTAACCCCTACATAATAACCGCCTCACTTACACCATTAGACAGTCTCACAGGTTATACTCTGTGAAAACGCAATCTTATAACAGATATCTTAGTCACTAAATTCTTTATAAGTCACAATATGTTGCTGTGGAACATACCCAATGGATATCGTCCACTGTTTTGTGTTCCGTACATGTACATTAGGTACATTATTATTATGTCAACGCTCGTCAATAAATAAATAAATATATCTACATAAATAAATAAATAAATAAATAAAAGAAATTCAAAGATAAATATGATATAAAATATGGGACCTAACTCATTCATATTCATATAGAAGATGAAACATGAACAATAAATCAATTTCATCATATAAAATTCTGTAATTATCCAATGAATATTTGACTAACATAAAACAGCTGAGTAATTTGTGAAAGCAAAGTGTTCAGTTTCATCGGACGAAATATAAATAGAAAACCTCAATTTGTGACATTTTGCTCTTAGTGGAAACCCCACCCCCTCATATCCTTTTATATGATTTCCCAAAAAGCTGACGTAGTTGATTTGTCTAAATTCGTGAAATTAAAACCAGTATTGATATTAATGCAATTTTCAGTTTTCTTTCTCCGTTGGACTTTCTTTTATCTCGTTTCCAACCTCAATTGCTTGATAAAGGTAACACGTGTCTTTTAGCACTCTCCTTGCAAGAGATCTCGAGTTCTATGCATTCATATTTGAAATATACTAAATTTAAAATGTGTTTATTATATCCATGAGTTCTACAAAGTACAACATTATGTTTGTAATCTTTAAAAGTTTGAAAACTAATTTTTAAGAAAGTGTTAATTGAATCAAAGTGAATTTTGTTTTCGTTTCTAAATATAATAAGTTTATAATTTTCTGATCTCAATTCCTAATGCACAATGTTTCCATTTATACATGATAATTATAAAATACCTAAACATATTCATTATCTCAGTATGCGAAGTGTTGGAGGTCCGTACTAAAAAAATGATCTAATGGGTTTTGTTATACTAAAAATCCAGGACCAAAAACACTTTCAGTTGTTTTGATTTATGTGCTTCATAGCTTTTTTCCAAAATACAAATTCGTCAAAACTAGTTGACGGAACCTTGAACCGATGATAATACCTATTAATATGTAAATCTGCTATAGAATGATGTATCAATATTTCATACATTTGAAGGCATAATTTTGTTCTCGTTCAGTTCTTCTGATGTTTAGAAGTGACTCAAATATTTCTTACATATGCCTTTCCGCTGTTGGCGTCTTTAAATTATGACTTGATGCAAGGCTAAATAAATCTATAATTCTTACGTAATGGACCATTATATTACCACATGTGAAAAAACTGAACACTTTCACAATTTGTAGCACTATAAAAATAAGTAGCAATTCAGTGTGCTAAACGATTTCCTTTTGAAGAATGCTGACTGGTACGATGAATTAACACGCAATAATTAGATGCACACCGAAATAATTTAATATTTGCTATTATCGTCTACTTTAAATGGACATAGCACAACGAGAGTACTTGTTTCAATTTCATTTTCTAGGTCTCGTTCATTGCAAATTCTTGGTATCTCTCTCTCTCTCTCTCTCTCTCTCTCTCTCTCTCTCTATATATATATATATATATATATATATATATATATATATATATATATATATATGTATATATATAGAGTGAGAGAGTGAGTATATATATATATATATATATATATATATATATATATATATATATATATATATATATATATATATATATAAAGAGAGAGAGAGAGAGAGAGAGAGAGAGAGAGAGAGAGAGAGAGAGAGAGAGAGAGAGACAAACATATAACACACAGAAGGGAAAGTGCTATCCTGGATTTTACTTGAGAATGCTTGATAATACTCGGCGGAATCAATCATTCAATCATATTAGTACGATAGTATTTGTATTAAGTAATAATTCTGGCTAGTATTGTCGTAGTAGTATTATCTGCCTAGCATTGTCGTGTATTCTCGTGCACCTGCTTCTATCATTAATTATATATACCTTGATTTCTTTGATAGGAATATAGAATGCCTGTGTCTAACAATGAGAATTAATTACTGGGTTGTCGTAAGAGGGTATCTGTTGCGTACGAGCTTATATAACACCGACTCAGTTGCATCTTCTATAAAGTCTCTTACCTTTATGACAGTATTATTTGTATGATAATTATTAGTTTTATATGTATAATAAATAATTAAATAAATAAATATATAATTAATTAAATAAATATATAAATAAATATAAAAATATAAAAAAAAATAAATAAATTCTTCAGAGCTTGCAGGTCTTTGCAGACCTGGTAGCACTCTCTTCTTCAAGATGTAATCATTGTTGCCAAAGTCTGTCTGGCTGTTTGGCACACTTCTTTATTGAAATCTCTCGAACTCTAAATGAATAATTAATTTATTTTGTTCATTTGATTACTGGTCTCATATATAAACAAATATCATTCAGAGTTGCTGAAGTTACTAATATTATCATATCTTCCTATCTCTTAAATATATATGATATTACTGTCCAGATGTCGTGCATGGTTAGCTCAATTATGCTATTGAACTATTATTCATGACCAGAAAGTTGCCAGACTGTTACTTAGTTCTAATATGGGTAGTTTTGCATATTACACAATCCAGTTCTGTCCAATAAACAAACTCTCATTTGCAAATGACATCATTAATGTCTACTTAAGATTTTTTTACAAGATGAAACCGATTTTTTATCATTAAAGAATCCAACATAACCCCAGTTGCCAATATCGAAACAAACATGAGTTGACACATGATTAGAATTATTTTATTGCATCTAGAAAAAATCTAAATATAACAATATAAATAACTGGAGGAAATTGGAATTTCTTGATTATAAGTGCTATCTCAGTTTTGTTTCTGAAACAAAAATATGAATCATCAAACTATACTTTCCTTTGAAAATATATATTTGCACATATGATGAATTATTATACAAAAATGTACTCCTGTCCATTCAGTATAATATTTTGCATAATTTTCTTCGTTTCCTATGTAGAAATGCCGTCAAGCTTATAACGTTCTGATATCCAGATATCTAAATTAGGAGATTGATCTTAAATATATGTAAAATATGCATTAAAGGAAATTTTATGTTGCCATAGTGCCGTTTTGGTTTTTGAGTCATTACGGCAAGCCTCTAATAAATTTCAGTGTTAAATAGAATTATATTGTTTTCCGTATTACAAATTATTTACCAACGTTTACATTTCCCAACAACATGGATGCCATACTTCAAAGTTAAGCGACTTGACAAATAAAACGTTAGTACTGACCGTAGAACATATGTGCTTAAACAAACCTAATATCCAATATTTAATTGAACTGTTGCATTAATCTTAGTAAATATTTATTTTATAATTTAGGTGTCATCTAATCGAAAGATTTTCAAAAATTAATATGCATAGATTATGTCATCCAAATGGATTATACATGTGTCAACTTATGTTGATTTTATGAATTAATCTTCTCATCACGTGCTGTTTCACAAACATTGACAAAATAATTAATATGTATTTCCAGATCAATCTAGGCATCAATACCACTTCAAAAGCTGTATTTGGTATTGGTTCGTGTGGTGTTTTTATTGCTAGATTATCTTATTGTACAATAACAAATTATTTGCACCTGTAATATAAAACTACTCATACTTAAAAACTGTTAAGAACTCCGATTTGTCAATGTTAAGTTTTCTTAAAGGTGAATATGAATACACATATATTGCTCTCCAAACTGATATATTGTTATTACAATTAGAACACGTTCAGGTCAATAACAGGAGTAAAAAAAAATAGAAGTTTCATCAACAGTTGTCATGGACATAGATAATGAGTTGCATTTATTGACACTCGAATAATTTACACTAGATGCTAAATTCCTATATCCATAAAAATTTGCAATATTAAAAGGTGAATTAATCAGCATTAGTCTTTTCTTTCTTGAAGTAGTTTTATTGATAATTTTTCAATTAGTTAACACAAGTATAAATGAATTTTATGACAGGGATCTACTGGCCTAAATTTGATTTAGTTTTGGTGTATTTATCAGAATAAGTAAACAGTTCCAAGCAACCTTTGTGGGCTTTCAAGTGTTGTTAATATAAAGTGCTTTATCAAGACACCATGATGATTAGTATTTATTGCATCCACTCCATTAGGCGAATGGCATCTAAGTGTTTGCTTTTAAAACCTTTCATTGTCTCCTGGAGTGATAAAACACTTCAACGTCCATTTCAGACCTTGATAATTCATATTAATAACGTCAATGTAGCGGGAACATGCGTCAATTTGACAAGGAAGCTAGATATTGCTGATAAGAAAATCGAAGCATTATGTGCTAAATTAAATGTTACAAAACAATACCCAGATTGTACATAAAATCTCATAATTCACATAAAATTCAGCAAAAACAGACAATTTTTTTCAAGAATTTCTGCTTTTAAATTTAGTCCAGAATTTTTGTTAATAAAACAGATTAAACTTACATATTTACATGATAGAAAGTACTTAAAATTAATTCAATAAGAACGTATCCCAGTATTCTTCTTCGTCATATATAACTCCAGATAATCACAGACTCAACCAGCTGCATGCTGCAACATAAATAAATCAAATAAATACATCAATATAGTGCCTAGGTAACAGGAGTAAAGTTTCGTACACAAATGTATACTAAATCGAGTTCAGAATGCTAACCAGTAAACCACCACTTCAGCTAATCTTGAAAATAAGCATATTTTTAAAAAGTTAGACGATTTATATCATTCACCTTCATGCACTCTATATCAGACAAAATGTAAAATTAGCCAAAGCTATAATTTGCAAGACATTGTAAATTTGGCATAATAACGAAATGTGGATCCATTTATATATATATATATATATATATATATATATATATATATATATATATATATATATATATATATATATATATATAATCTAAGTCTTACAATATCTACTTTTAACGAGGGAAAATAGTTACAAATACAGCTAATATTCTGTATTTTATTTATCGTTCAATAATTGAATTTGTGCATTGTTTTACGCGATAGTTTGCGATTTTATGGTTCTCAAATTTAGGAAATCATCATTTGTATAACTTTACATTCTGATAGCCAAATATCTAAATTGGAGTATAGATGAAGTATTGATCTTGAATGACGGTATCCCACATACATAACGATATCATATTTATTGTATAAAAATGTGGAATAATTGTTTCCAAGAGTATGATTTCAAAATTTCCATTGAATAATAAATTCTTAAAATTCTGTTTATCCTCTGTTTTATGCCCATTACAATTTATCAACATCATGTTTAGAAAGGAAACTAGCTCTAATCACAAACTTTTGTTAGTGTTGTGTTTGAGTTAAACTTCAATAATTCTACCGTATACGAATTGATTGTAGTAACGTATTAAGTATATCTCCCTATCTTTAAGGTATTACTTCTTAATCGTCAAAATGTCAGCTTATGGATGATTTCAATAAATTAATCCTCAACTTCAGATTCCATTTTACCAAACAATAATAGTCTAACTTGACGTATTAAAGCAGTTTTCTTGGTTTACATGTTAGTGTAAGCACAGTATCGCTACTAATTCCAGGTATCCATAAAACATGAGCGTTTTTGTCGGCACTTCAAAAGATATAATACCTTTCTACGACATGAAAAATAATTAGTTTTAACAAGAAATCTGGGAATAATTTTCAAAAATATATCTTTTGTCATAACATTAATATAATTACTTTGACCAATATTACATTGTAATTATATTACTACGTGCGTCTGATTGATGTAGGATAAGACAGCAATGATCAGATGTTTACCTCACAAAATACTTTCTGAATTGAAATTGAACATGTCTTTATCAGTTATGTACAAGCATACACTAGTTTAACATGAGGGATTTATTTTTACAGACTTGATCTCAATATTGCACACTTAACAGCAGCAATGTATTGAAGTTTCTTGCGCGACCTGTTGCATTGAGTAAAGTGAAATAACACGAAATTAGAACTTCTGTTGGTTTGGAAGAATTGGCTCATTAATGCGTGATTGTTGGGAATGTTACTTTGCAGGCTCGATTTTTAAACTATTGCAAACTTCGTATAATGGAACTTTGCGATTCCCTATGGTCATGATAGTTTTTGTTGTTGTTGTTGTTCTGGTGCTTAACGCTATTTTTCAGCATACGATAGGCTATACATGGCGGCCAGTAATAATAGTGGAGGAAGAAACCGGAAAATCCGCGTAAAAAACCACTGACCCATGAGAAGCTACTGGCAAGCTTTCTCACATATCCACATTCTCCGAATCTTAGACTCGAACCCACGCAGACAGAGGAGAGATGGCAGTGATCCGTAACGGAGAGCGCTTTAGACCACTTGGCCAATAGGGGCCCTGGTCATGATAACAATAAGAAATTAATCAGAACGAGGGACACTGTATCCTAAAATGGAACTCAATACCATTAATAGGACTTTAATATTGCGCTGTCATTTTGAAACTATGACCATATGATGGAAATAACCCTCTATTGACGGGAGTGCAAGAATCTACTTTACCACTTTCGTGTACTGCAGAGTTGCGAGGGGAAAAGAAGAATTAACAATAGAACATATTTTGACAATGATTAATTTCTGGGGCCAAGGGGCATGTAATGTGAAATAAGTTTATATGAATAGCATGATGGGACTGTTTGGATATAAGGGAAAGTTTAACATGATTGTTACCGACCAACACTTACAATTATCCACTAACATGCCGTCTTATTGATCATAACCCATATCTTCTGACCAACAATTCTATAAAATTGAAATGCAGTCACGCACCATATCTTTCTGTAAGCAAGGATCAAGATGGAGAAGGGCATATACAAAGCTAATGACAAGCAATGGTTAACGTTTACATTTTAAAAGAGTATTTATATTATCCATCCCTAAAGTGAAAGGAAAACCCTGTTGAAAATTATCCAATGCGAATTGTTCATCAATTTAGAATAATTTATTCTTGTGTGTCGTCTTAGATTTAAGAGGAGTGCCGAACTGTAATTGCTGCCTATTGTCACTCTGCTAAACACTGTAAGATAGTGTCTCATAAACTATTTTGTTCACTTTCCTATGCATTTTTGTGATTGTTCCTCTACACTTGTACCTTCACAGAGGATATGGTGAGTGGAGATGGTAATGGTATTATGCTTGATATGTATGCATAATACGTAACTCACACATGAATGGGTTTCATTTCCGCGTACAACGTTACAATGTTAAGGGCTTATTTAGGTCTTCACTTGTTTGGAAATACTGATTTCGGTTCACCAAACGCTGTTAAGCAACGTGAAACAAGAAAACTATTTACATTCAGCTGTCTGCAAGTTGATAACACCATGGCCCGTGTACGTATGGAGGAAGGTCAATCTGCCACAACACAAAATGTTTTGTCATGGCGCTGTCCATTATACGGGAGCAATCATCCTCTATAGAAAATTGTGAAATATAAAAATGAGTTTTTTCGTTATTAGTATAATAACATTTAATTGTTTAATATATTGGTTTTCCAGCATATATTCTAACGTCACAGAGAGTTGGAGTTTTATAATATACACCACTATTAGATTGACAATAATCTCTTTTGAATTTTCCATTTTATAAATGAAGAGACAAAGTTAATTCACACTGCACGTGTTAGGATTAACAAATCAGGAGTTCTCATAATTCTGTGAGATAATGTTTGCCGGATACAGATTCATTTAACAATGTTTAAAGGTGTTAAATCAATGGTTACTGACTTCCTGACTTATTAGGTCATATTGTTTTCACGTGTTACTTCAGCTCTATTGTAATAAACATATTTTTTAAGTCTAGCGTAGCCATATGCACAAAAATGAATATTTTCGGTGATTTTGACTGCTTGGTTATTCCGATGTTAAACCTTGAATTCCTTGTGTTTGGTTATTTAAAAAATAGTAAATTTTGAAAAAGCCATATACGTCGACATTTCGCATTTAATGAGTTTTAATTATGAAGATAAGCAAACATGCTTGTACGCAGTTAGCAGTTAGTGACGGCTTCTACAAGCAAGAAACTAATATGTTTGCAATGCCATTGATATACTGAAAACTTGGAACAAGACATTAGCCTCTTCTAGCTGTATAACAGATCCTCTGTTCAACAACCTGTGTTCCCAGACGTTTGTTTGCAGTGGCGTGTATATCGCTGATAGATTGTTTTATTTATATTTTATTTTGTTTGTTATATTACACCAGCATCCATGCCCTCATTCATCATTTACTCTATTTTTATCCTTCTCTTCCTTTTTCAAACATTATTTTCGATGGTCAAAACCAGCAGCAGACGATTGGCATCAGTATGCTTTATTTCAGAAATAATGGTCATTTAGAATACATGTCTGATAATTGTCAACTGTAATCAGCGTGACTCTTTCCCAACTTTTAAATTCCATTTTACCTTCGCCGAAAATTACGATTGCAATATATTTTTTGGACTCTTTTCATATCTAAAATAAAGCACAGACGATGTAGACCTGTTAGGAACTTAGTAAAGTTTTGAGTCAATCTCTCTGATCTACTGTGTTTTTCAGCTGGTTCAGTACCACTGGATTGTGTGTTGGCCAGCTGGTTCCGTACCATTGGTTGATTTATTTGCTTTGTGTTTTCCATCTGGTTCCGTACCACTGGATTGTGTTAGCCAGCTGGTTCCATACCTCCGGTTGTTGTATTTGCTTTGTGTTTTCCAGCTCGTTTCTGTACCACTGGATTGTGTGTTAGTCAGCTGGTTCCGTGCCACTAGGTTTTTGTATTGGCTTTGTGTTTTCCATCTGATTCCGTACCACAGTTGGATTGTGTTAGCCAACTGGTTCCGTACTTCTGGTTATTGTATTTGCTTTGTGTTTTCCAGTTGGTTCCGTACCAATGGGCTGTTTTAGCTATCATTCTGTATGTTTTCAGTTGCTACTAGTTCATGCTTGGCGTACTTGGGTTCCGCACCTCACTACTTGACACTTCATTGACCATTGGTCCGCACCTCATTACAACGAACAGTAATTTTCATAATATTACAATCAGGTTTATGCATTTGCAACGATTGCTTCGTAGTAATCAACTAACATTGAGGTATGTATTAATCATAACAGCTACACACATACCAATCCATCTCAAAGTACAAACACTCCATCACAAAGTGCAAACACAAAGTATAAGAACGGGGTTTGTTATGCATATCACAATAGCGGTCGCTGTTCGTTGGATTTTCATGCAATTTTCAGTACAAATGCTTCAATTGTTTAGGGGGACATTCATTCTTTTGCTGCCCCAAACAAATTTCTCACCCATTTAATGTACTTCCACGATACAGCCAGCAACCGCAGCGACCTGACAAGCAGCTTTTGTTTCCAATGATCAGAGCAACTTCGAAACACTAACCCGAACAACAAGAAGGCTGTCGGCAAATAGTGCTGACCTGTGACTACCCCTGTCAAAATTGACCGCTTGCAATATTGGCTTCACGATTTTGATCCTGCCACAAAGGAATACCTGCTTTTAGGTTTTTAAGGGTTTCTATATTTGGTTTAGGGGGACATTGAAAACACACGTATGTAAGAATCTGAAATCGGCTCGAGCTAATGCCCAAATTACTGAAGAAAAGATACAGAAAGAATTGAATTGGCAGCGGGTCGTTTTGCAGGGCCTTTTCTTACAAAACCATTTACCAATTTACACATTTTACCTTTGGGTCTAGTCGAAAAGAAAACTCATGGGTCTTTCAGACTAATTCATCACCTTTCCTTCCCACCGGACGACTCGGTTAACGATGGAATTCCAACTCATCAATCGACAGTACACTACGAAGGCATTGATAATGCCATAAAATGTATAAAACAGCTGGGTATGGGTTTTTATGGCCTAAACAGACAAAATATCAAATGCTTTCCGCATTCTTACTATCTATCCCATGCAATATCATTGTTTAGGATTTTTGTTTTGACATGTTTACCAATGGGTTGTAGTTCCAGTTGCCAGATATTTGAGACCTTTAGCAATTCACTTCAATGGATAGCGAATACGAAGTTATCTATAACACACATGCCCTATATTTTGGACGATTTTTTTAATACTAGATACAACTCGTCTCCAATGCCAGCATAAGCTTGATCACTTCATGACTGTATGTGCTGTTATCGGCGTTCCTATGGCTGCGGATAAAACATTTGCCCCATCAACAACCATGACTTTATCTCGGATACGAATTGGATTCCGTGGGAATAGAGGTTCGCCTTCCCACAGACAAACTTGAAAAATGTGCTAAACTCATACATTTATATCTCGCTCGAGATACAATTATTCTCAAGGAGTTGCAATCCATCATAGGTACGCTTAACTTTGCTTGCGCAGTTGTCCTGCCGGGAAGGGCCTTTTTTAGGCGACTCATCAACTTGACAATTGGCATCTCAAAACCGCATCATCGCATTAGATTAATAAAAGAGGCAAAGGAAGATTTAAGGGCCTGGCAAACCTTTTTAAGTGGTTTTAACGGTAGGTCGTTATTCTTACCAGACATTTGGATGACTTCTGACTCGTTGGACTTGTACACAGATGCTTCTTCCTCAGTAGGATATGGTGCAGTCCTAGGCACACGCTATTTTATGGCATCTGGGATCAGATATGGGCATATCAAAATATAACGCTTCTAGATTTCTACCCCATCGTTCTGGCAGTTAAGATCTGGGGAGAACACTTATCCACTAAATGTATCTATTTTCATACTGACAATCAAGCCTTAGTTGAAATAATAAACAAGCAATCCTCTAAGGACACAAAAATCATGTATTTTATTCGCAAATTTGTCCTATCTTGCCTTAAATTAAATATTTTGTTCAAAGCAAAACATATACCGGGTACACGTAACATACTCAGTGATGCCCTTTCTCGCCAACAGGTTTCGAGTTTCCACGCGTTGCTCCCTATGCGGACTCGCATCCTCATCGCATTCCGCGTCTTCCAACCTTGCCAAGCTAGAGAGTACGCTTGACCATTTGCTCAAAAACATCCTTCACTCATCTATATAAGCCACATATAAGAGGGCTTGGACGCTATATAAAGAGTTCACAACAAACACCCTGACCGTATTTTCTCTCCCAGTATCAATAACCAATTTGGCCCTTTTCATAGCGCACTTAACAAGAAATATGCAGCATCCTCGATATCCACTTTTGTTTCTGCAGTTGGCTATGTTCACAAATTCAATGGCTTCTCATACCCTTCATCATCTTTCCTTATACAAAAACTGATTCAAACCATTCACAAAAGTAAATCTCACGATGCTTGTTTGCCAATTGACAAAGTTGTACTGGATAGGCTCAGTTTCAATGATGCATACAGTTTCAAACCATTTCAGGCGTACCATATTTTCGGCCATGTTTACATTGGCTTTCCATGCCTTTCTCAGAATAGGAAAGATTACAGTGCAAGCGACTGCACATCAGAATGATAATTTGATAAAATTATCTAAAGCCGTTTTCTCCCACAAGCGTCTTACAATCACTTTTCGACATTTCAAACACGTCTCCGAACAACCATATATTTTGCATGTTGCAGCCCAACCAAATTCTGCTACATGTCCGATAACTCATTTACAGGCATACCTGACATTCAGGGGTAATACTCCAGGACAACGTTTCATGAACCGCAATGGTCAATCAGTTTCTAGAGTAGACTTTAGTACGGAACTTAGAAGAGAACTTTGCTGTTGTGGTTTTGACTCGTACCATTTTAAGTCCCATATTTTCAGAATTGGAGTACCACTGAGGCGGTTAGACCAGGTTTAAGTGACAACCAAATAAGGGAATTAGGCCGCTGAAAATCGGATGCATTTAAGTAATACATATTGTTAGGCAAAAGGGTCTCGGCTTTGTAACACTTCAATTCAGTCACTTTTCTAAGATCGCCATTCTGCTGTGTGGTTTATTGTTCTTTTCTGGTCTCGTGGGTTTCGCAGACCTAGATCCCTGGTCATCGACCGTGCTTTGCGAGAATGGCACAAACTCGACTTGGACTAATCTGTGTCTACCTACCGTTTCGACCGCCGGGAGTGTATGAGGGTACTCTAACAGCTCCGGAAGACCAACAGCGCAATCAGGAAATACGCGGATCAGTTTCACAGTCTCTTCTCAATCCTTCATACAGGCTGGATATACCATAACTACCGGGGCATATGAGGGTGCTCTATTGCCTCGGCAATATATATATAATCGGTTTAATATTGATCAACATTGATTTTGTTTTCTTTTCTTTTGATGCTGGAAATTTTTGTTCTTTGCCCCACCCACC
>JAEAOA010001049.1:220000-330000 GCA_016746295.1 Potamilus streckersoni | reverse complement strand
GACAGTCATTGAAAGCTAAATAGGCAAATAATATGGATGAAATTAGAAAAAAAACAATAAGAATTTTTAAACTTTTGAAACGACATGGAAATGATTATGTTTGGAATGAGTAATTCAGAAACACCTATTTTAAATGATACACTTTGGAAATAGGCGAATGAAAATGACCAAATGGCAAAGACATATTTTGACTTCAAGAAAGGAATGGGAACTAATGTCAATATTTTCGGTTTACATTGTTTGATTAATAAATATTTAAGTCTAGTCGTAAAGATTTCGTGCAGTCTTTGTTGATGTTCAAAATGATACTTGCTAAATTGTTATGTGGTTGAAGGTTAATTGTCACTGGTTAAAATAAATTTTATTGGAAATACATATTGTATAGTAATATTCATGTAGCGTTACGAGAAAAGTAGCTAATCGTATCGTATCCGATTAACTGTTTAATTCCAAATGATCATCTAATTATAATCACAAAAATGAGTAGGCATTATTAGATTTCCAAGCATACATTTACAGCAAAACAAAAGAATCATTTCAAAATTATTAGTTACAGACAAGATAATACAAATTTAAAAGTTACAATAACGGTAAAAAATCAGATTTTCTGTCTACTAATCACTATTTGTAACTATCCTATAGTTTCCTCTTAAAGGGACCATATTCAAAGCAGTAATATATTTCGATAAATCGTTGATTCTCCGGTATCATAGATTGCTCTAAGATAAATCCAGATGCTGTCCTTCACTTTTGCTTTGTTGATTGACATTTCTTTCGACTGGATACTTTTCCAATGAACAAGATCGGCGTGCCCCTCAGCTGACCCCATCCGCACGTAAAATGTGGTTTTTAGTTGTTTGTCAAGGTCAAAAACTTCGTGCCATGAAATGTATACTTCGTTTTCCAGTTGTGTAATTTTGGCTGCATTACCTGGTAAAGAAAATGATTTCGGTAAACAAATAATAGCTGCTATCGGTATTCACTAACAGGATTTAGACTCTATAACTCCTTTAAGGCTAATGGACAAAGGTTTATTTATATGAAATGTTCTCTTTATTGTATTTCCCTATAATTCACTTTTTGATTTTAAACAAATAAAAATGGAGCTATCTAGTAATAACATGCATGAGTAAGCCCCAAATGAATAAATGATGTTTTATGGGCATTATACGCAAAATATATCATTTTGCTTTATCTATCTGACCTTATAAGATCTCTCATATATAAAATGTATAAACTAGAGTATAATTACTGCTGTATAAAGATAATAAAATGAATATATTTTGTATTGTTTTGAGAAGAACGTAACTGATCCACAAAATGAATATTATTTACTTTTCAAGTATCCAAAACTGCAAGCACTTCTCTCATGTTGATCTAAGAATTATGCCTTAGAGCAAGCATGATTGAGTCCATGCATTGGCTTCTCTTAACCTTGTTGAACATCAATAAATGGATTGCTGCATAATGAAGTGTCAATTACTACATGTTATTGAATGGAGAATTTAAAAACGAATAGGCTAACTTTAAACTTGTTCATTAAAATAAAACATGTTATATCTTTATTTATTTGAGCACTTCGAGATAATTACACCTGTCATTTAATAGTGACTACTGATTTAAAAACTGCATACCTGTCAACAAAGGGCTTTTACTATATGTGCTAATATTACAGGTAATAGGTTCGCTGTGTATATTTCCTGCATTTACAGCAATTATCTCAAGTCGGTATGTAGAATCATCCTGTAATGGTAATTTGTAGCTCTTCCATCCAGAATGTTTTCCGGTGTTTATGTCTTCAAGTATTGCGTGACCATCTTTCAGAAGTTTACACTGGTAATTATTGATGCCACTAACGTCTGTGAAACCTTGCCATTGGGCAACAAGTAATGTCAAATTTGACTGAAATCCGGAACCTGCAGACATCTGAATCCTGTTCTGAGGCATGAATATTGCTTTCGCATCTTCAATGGATGGATGAAGATATGATACCACAAAACCCTTTCCACATGTTGATGATGCCAACTCAACATTATTGACACATGTGATATGTGGATACAGTGTTGTACCATGGGCAACTGATACAGTAGAGAATCTGCATCTTTCTGTTGAGGATGATAAAGTTAAGGGTACAAATGATACAGAACCCATGTCTTCTCCTATAAAAGAAAAACAATAGGATCAAGATAAAAATGCGGTACTCTTAATGCTACACAAAAATATTTAAAAAGGGCAAAAGCTTATTAAAAGGAAAGGTTACCGATAGTGAAGAACCAATGAAAATCTGTTGCTCGAAGTTCTCATAAGCGAAACTTAGAATTTACTGGGCTAACTGTTGTCGATACATCGAGAATTACACATTTTTAGGACCAACATATGATGATATCAAACTCAGCAAAAAAATCGGAGATTGCATAAAGGTATATCTGGAGGTATAAAGATATAACATGTTTTATTTTAATGAACAAGTTTAAAGTTAACCTATAGCTTGCATAAAGGTATATCTAAATACGTATATCTAAACACAGCACAACAATACAACACATCACATACAACTGACTTCATTGTTCACATTTAAAAGGTTATATTTGTTATCGTTTCTCCTGACATCTCTGCTCCCTCCAACAATTTACAATGTATATTTCACTCATCACCTCTCAGTAATATTAAACTGCTGCAATGAAGTTATATATTTATTGTCGCTCAGATAGACAAAGTGATGGATACAATATGTAGTTTTTCAGTTTTTGTATATCACACTTTATTTTTATGTGTACATACCTAATCCACAGTAACATAATTTTACCGCTGATTCAATATCTTTAGTCGACCAGGTCACTAAAATATCTACACCATCTGATGAGTTTTCCGTCTTTGCCTTGACTGATGCAGTTACATTAGTAATCACTGGTGCTGTGTGATCTATAATGATGGGATCACTGGTAAAGATTGATTGGCTGCCTGCATGGTTCCAAGTTATAGCAGTGATGTATACAGGGCTTCCGTGGCGAACGTCGACAGGTAGGATTATATGATTTTCTGTTGGCATTGGAGATAATGGTTGTATCTGAAATCCATTTTTAGTTGTGCCCGCCCCTACAAGAACGGTCTTCACTCCACTTTCTGGATCCAATATTTTTAGGCATATAGAAATCAGATCGGGTCCAATCTGCTTCAGATCCATAGGTGAAAATGTAGGGGAAAGTGTCATATTGATACATTCAGATAACTGTATTTGCATCGCTCCATTAGCGTTTCCATCTTCTGTGTAGAGTGTCAAGGGGGTTTCTCCAGTGTATGGCGACATAAAATTTAGTTCAGTTTCAAAAGAACCATTGTGATTTTTCGCTAAATGCAGCAACATTTCATGGCGACCAATCGATAACGCCAGTTTACCAAATTTTGGATATACTACACTGCTTATTTTTAAGTGATAAAATTTGTCTCGTGTAAGATTCATGGAATAGTTACTTGTAAAACTAGTAGTATTACCGACTCTTGAAAAAGTATTGCAGTGAAATCCTTCTGGTTTTGAGGAGTCCACTGTAAGGATTGTGGAACGGACAGAATTTGAAGAGTATCCTGCTGCATCAATGGCATGAACAGTGGCAGAGTATCGGTGCCCATGAATAAGATTCAGGTTCCTTATATTAATTGTATTTTGTATTCCCACATCAAAATGAGACAATATAATTTCATTCAGAGTCATATCAATAATATTTACAATGTACTTTTTGATAAACGAGTGATAGTCTCCAAATCCATTCCAGGAAATTCCAAGTTCGGATGTTGAAAGCTGATATTCAACGTTTCTAAATTTATCAGTATTAAAGACTTGTCCATCGAATGGTGGCTCGTTGTCATAAACGATTCCATCAGAAGCCAAAGAGGTCATTAGGCCGACTTTATTTGTAGCTCTGACAGTGAAGTAATACCGGACTCCAGGAAGGAGATATAGATCATGGAAGTCAAATCTTGTCGACAGATTTACATCAGCGATGTTAAAAAGATCATCACCTTTAAAAACAACAACATGAAAAGGTAAAATATGGTACGTAGAGAGTAAAATTGAGGTATGAAATTATCTCCATCTATGCCAGTCTATGATAATTTGTATATAAGTACTAAGTTAAGCCCTAGAAGTTCATCTTTGATGATTAAAGGGTGATGTTATGCAATTTTCTAACATACATTTCAATAAATATTAAAATTGTAATACCTTTTTTGCTACTTAGTCTGCAAAGAGGAGTACAGGAAGAGTAATTTTTGCAGGTAATATGTATTTGTCAGGGGTATAAAATATGTAGCTTTATATCATTGCAACAGACATAAATGAGCATTGCCTGAAAAAAATATTTTGGAGTGCACAATTCTATGTTAAAGCTAAAACAGCCTAAAATGTTGGCCAAAGTCTGCAACAAATGCATATTTTTGGCAAAATTCAAAACAGAAGTCCTGTTGCTTATTAATTAGCTCTTGAATCAAGAGATAAGACCAATATAATGTACATAATGCATATACCATATTTGACCAAAAGTAACATAAATTATAAATATTGTTGTTGTTGTTGTTGTTGTTGTGCTTAACGCCATTTTTCAGCACACGATAGGCTATTAATGGCAGCCAGTATTAATGGTGGAGGAAGAAACCGGGAATTCACCGGAAAGAACCACCGACCCACGAGAAGCTACTGGCAAGCTTTCTGACATATCCACATTCGCCGAATCCTAGACTCGAACCCACGCAGACAGAGGTGAGATGGCAGTGATCCGTAACGGACAGCGCTTTAGACCATTCGGCTACTCGGGGCCCCAATTATAAATATTATTGTAGTCCAAATTCAACTTTATTGAACATTTAGTAGGGACCTCTGTAAGAATATTAAAATATCTTCATCACGTGAATGATGTGTTAATCTACAGATAAAGCAGTATAATACTTTTTCCATATCAAATCACGTAAGATGACATCATAAAGTTACATAAAACGAATGCGTAGTTTCCGATGCATCCGAATGCGTTAATTGTAATTTCTCTGTACGATACAGCAGCTGTCTTAGATAAACTTATTATGCTTCATTGCGTGATGAATACAATCGTATAGGTGTGCTCATTTAAAATAGAATTTATAACAGACGATGCATTATTGCACAGTTTGGTAACCAAGTATCGCTAAGATTAGGAATTACTCGACTCATACTACAAATTTTGTTGGAAGTGAGCACAACCAAACGATTTTACTCATGTAAGGTCTTATAAGTATAATATCCTATATCTGACTGGTGTCTTCCCATAACCCTTAAAGTTTTCTGATTTAAAGGTGCGTCACGGTACAATTGTACCATCGGTTTCTATTTTATCGAAGCTGGAACGTCTATGCCGGAGAGATTATATTGACTAACGAGGAACACGTGAATCGAAATATGATTATATTATTTTTATAGACAACATGTATAAAGATGGAATACTACAAAAGCTACTAAATGTAAGTCATGAATTGATAAATCGAATAGCATGTGTATAACTTGTACTAATACCAGTAGTTATTGACACTTCGGGAGTTCAACTTATGACCAATAATACATTGACCATTAACATAGTATTCAACATCAAAGAATTTTTAATAAAGTTCTTTATTCATGAACGTATGTCTTATACTAATTCTTTACCGTTATATTTCCTTTTCATGAATACATGGTACCATCGTCTACAGGAAACAAATGGTCCAGCTTTAACTTTTTCAAATATAAATGAGTAAAATGTATTTAATCTTTTACAGCTCAAACAAATATCGGCTCAATAAGAAATCTGACTTATTAGAACCTTCCTATTTTAAATTGGTCGAATACAAAAATTTGACTCTTATTATAAGCTAAAATGCCACGTTAGCATCAGTAGTGGTAAAAGTAGTAGGTGTCCTTATTGTTTTATATTTAACACCAACGGATCCTCCAACCTCCTGATTAGCACCTTATGGAGCTATCGTATGACTTATGGAAATAGACGGTTCAAATCGAAAAGGCAATATTTCAGACATGTAAAAGATGGCTTAAACCCACTTGAGGTTTATATGGGAACATTACTTTTGTATTAAGTTATGGCATTTTATTGCTGGTTAGAAATGCACAGTTTTGTAAAACTATTATTCAACATGCGGTATGACTTTAAGGTAAACTCTTTGAAATATATCTCACTAATAAAAAGTAAAAGATCAGTTTTAAATACTTTCTGATTTTTTTCTTGTGCCATTAAATTGTATACTATCAAAGGAGATATATATATATATATATATATATATATATATATATATATATATATATATATATATATATATATAATATTTAATGTACACTGTTAATTTAGATGTATGTAGGATTTTAGTCATATTAATATGAAAATATTATATGAGTGTTAGTGTCATGACATTTGACCTTGCATATTTTCCGTAAAAGCGCTATTGTTTCAAATTGTGAGGTTCAGTTACATACGTTACCAGTTCAGTTTGATATGTTACAGCTACAATCCATCATAAAAGCAAGAAATTTAGAGGTTGGCCATAATCAGCCAATATAGAAAGTACTCCCCCGTCTCTTTTTGACAATATGCAGATTCCTGGATTATTCATACAATCAAGTAAGCATGTAAATAAAACTGATCTCAACAAAAGAATATCGGCTGCATGGAATATCAAATGCATCAAAGTCAACATAATCTACAATCCCAAGGTACCCGTAACATATTTTTGAAATATAAACGCATGTTCGACATTTACCGTAAGGTGACGTCCCTGCCATCAGTTCATATCTGATAATACCGCTTTGTGAGTCCTGAAAAATATTTTCCCAGCAAATGGAAACAGATGTTAGATTGGTTATGAATTCTGCATCTGTTTTACAATTGTCCAAAGATTCTATCACGTATTTGCCACGAAGAATGGTTGGGGCACTAGTGTCAATTTTAATTGGTGGAGATTTGAAGACAGTCGACAGTGTGTTCGAAAACCAGGCTTTAACATAAAACACATAATCTTCATCATCGATAAGTTGTCTCGGGTAAGGCAAACAATAAGTCACTTGTGTCTCCTTGCCGACATCTTCCCAACGTCGCTCAGAAGGTCCCTCAAAAATACCATCACCAGGATTGCCAGCAAGAAGACCTATACTCCATTCGTACCTAAGTATATCCAATGATCCGTTATGTAGGACTACCCAATGACATGATAAACATGTCGACGAAGCCGACAGCTTCTGGTGTTCTTGTTCCATTCCTCCAAGGACTGTAATGTTTAGAATATCATTGGCAGAACTACTGATATTTTCATTCAAGCATGTCGTGTAGTTAACAGTGTCTTGACAATATTTACCGATTGCGGCACATGTGCAGTCATTATTGCAATAATGTGACACACAAGAATGTTTTTGCAGCTTAAGTATACCGGTGGAACCGTAACTGTCAGTACTTAAAGCTGTTACTGTCACCCTCCCGATAGGACTGCGCAAACCAACACCATTTGCGGCCCATATTGAAAGTATTACATCATTTCCTGTACGTATTGTGCCATTGATCAACACACTAATATTTTGAATGTCAGAGTCTTTTGCCTGCACAGTTATAACACCGTTGGACAACTCATTTCCACTGTAAGTTCGACTTATTTGCAAGAAGTATATGTCAATCGATGATTCAATATCTTTAAATCCAAACCAAGTAAGATTAATGCGGGTTCCATTAGAGGTATTTTCCCACGACATCGGTGGCTTGAAACCTCCCAGATGGGGTGGACTGGAATCAATCAGGAGAGTTTCCGTTGAAGAATTTGTACACAGGCCAGCTCCGTTGCATGCGGTTACATAGGCAATATACCTGTCCCCATTTCGAAGACGGGAATCATTCTTAAACTGAATCGTCAACTTCTCCTCATTTGTAATTTCTATTCTCTCCTGCTCGACTAGCCCATCACGATGGGTAACAAGTTTAACAACGTGCCTTGTGACTCTGCTTTCTTCATCGGAAAATTTCCATTGAAGCCGAAGGAGTGAGTTTTCCCATTGCGTTCCTTCTCGATGTGAAACCTGCATACCACTAAGAACAAACTTTGGTTTCTCCATTACTTCTGGCGGTGTGGTATCAATTTGGAAAGGAGCAGAAATTCCTGATGCAACTAATCCAGCATTATTGACTGAACGAACCTTTACATAAACCAACTTATGCTCTGGAATATCGAGACCAGAGCGAAATATTTCATTGGCCAAAAGACAATTTGTCCAATTTATTAGGTCGCACGTGTTTTTTTCACTTATATTGGTTGTCAAACAGTACTCAAAATAATGTAAGTCTGACTGTGGGTCGTGAAATCCGATCCATTTTGCAGTTAAACTGTGTCTGAAGGAAGAAAGTAAATATAATCCTTATATGTTTGTCAGTCTGTTCACGTAAAGCATTATAAACGTACGTCAAGGTAATACAATTAAAATGATTCCTATCATATATAGCTAATTAGTAGAATAAGTGTAGTCGTGTTGTAATTTTGTGTTATTAGTGTGCTTGTTAGAAAAGAAGAAGAAAATGACGAATACCATTGTTGTGGTGGTAGTGGTGGTATTTATTTTCAGCTGACTCATAAAAACCACAATTATTCGAAGGATACAGTGACATTATACATATAATAAAAGTTGGGTAACTTTTCAAAGGCATTTGGCGAGAGAATCTTTGCTACGTACCTATGACTTTGAAATGTTTCATGTTTGTCGCTCAGACCAACATGCACGAGACCTGGTACAGGAGGAGAGTTATCCAAGATAATGCCATTTGAATATCGTTTGGTGCATAAGCCAGCTCCATTGCAAGCCTCAACGGTAACAAAATATTTGACTCCTGGTGTAAACACGCCCTTCCATGTATGTTCTAAAATCATAAATCATGGCTAATTTGGTATGTCTGGATTAAGATGTTTGAAACTTTTTATCAATCAATATTTAAATATTAAGAAACAAATTGTAGAGGCCGAAAGTTCAGTAAGTTCAATTCTGATTGAAGTTTAGCAAACTAGAGCAAATATGAAGAATATAAAAGCATGGTTGACTAATTACAGACCGATAACTGCTCTCTTATCAGTTTAGAATAGCGATTGTTGAAAATTATGCTCCTTAAATTACTTTTTTTTGTTCCATGCATATTTGCCTATCAGAAACCCATACTTTTGCAAATATTACATTATTTTGCCCTAAGCATTACTGTTGCAATTTCTGAATAATTGAACAATTTCGAAATTGAATACCCCTGGGAGTAAATGCGATTAAAATAGCTTTTGAGAGACTACGCTCTTTCCCAGAACATGTAGACCATAAGCTGTGTGTTCAGTCTATGAATTAAAGTATACATATCATTGTCATTGTATAAATTAATGTAGCTGACCTAACATAGTTTTGTCCAGCAGTATAAGCAGCTGTCAAAACACTTAGTCTGCTTATTTTCTAATATCGAAACACTTTAAGTGGCTAACTCTCACTGGATTTATTAGAAATCTCCTAGTTTTACATTAATGCAAGAAAATTTAATTTTAAGTGTATCGCAGAGAAACTGACAAATTTATGAAAGATTTGCCATTCTGTAACTATTAACATACATACCAAGAATGATATAAAAATAAATGAACAAGGAAATTGAAATTAATTATCATATATTAAATAGTGTCATTGGATTCATACCCTTCCGAAGCCTGACATCAACAAGTGGCGCGATGTTAATTGATCCTCTCTGTGTTCCCAAACCAACTTTGTAGTAAGCTATGCCTGAATGAGGATCCTGAAAGTCAGACCAGTGGCAGCTTATCCGTCTTGTTTCTGTATCATAGTTAAGGTCCGCCTGAAGCAAGAAAAGAAGACAAATGAAGGCTAAGACATACATTCTGGCATGAATACATCCAAGCATACCTACCTATCTATCTAAATAAGCCTAGATACATACATACACACACACACACACACATATATATATATATATATATATATATATATATATATATATATATATATATATATATATATATATATATATATATATATATGTATATATATATATGTATACATACATACATACATACATACATACATACATACATACATACATACATACATACATACATACATACATACATACATACATACATACATAACAAATGTACATAGACAAAGGTAAACATAAACACATATACGTTGTAGTACGTTTTCTCTGATTACATTAGATTATTGTAACAATTGTTTTAAAGTGTTTGAAATAAATCAGTTACAATAATGAAAGAAAAAAGTACGTTAAGTCATACAGTTTGAGCAGTAAACCCTTACTGTCTGATTTATGCTACCGTCTCGGACAACGCCACCCTCTGGTGGAGAAGAATCAACCAGAAATGCATCGGAGACAGCCTCCCTTACGAGACCAGCCCTATTGTGAGCCTATAATAATAATAATAATAATAATAATAATAATAATAATAATAATAATAATAATAATAATAATAATAATAATAATAACGATATGATGATATTGATGATGATAATGATGATAATAATAATAATAATAATAATAATAATAATAATAATAATAATAATGATGATGATAATAATAATAATAATAATAATAATAATAATATGATGATGATGATATTGATGATGATAATGATGATAATAATAATAATAATAATAATAATAATAATAATAATAATAATAATAATAATAATAATAATAATAATAATAATAATAATAATAATAATAATAATAATAATAATGAATCTTCGCCATTTGCTCTGCTTCATATTTATCTTTTATGTGATGCATGACTTAACCAAACCTAGTGACACAATAATTAAATGCTAATACTAGTAACAGGTTTTCCAGATGAATCGATGTTGTAATTGTTAGAGTTGTCAAGCCGATAACTAGGAGGGTTTTGTTGTTGTTGTTTTTTTGTTTTTTTTTTTTGTTGTTGCTGGTTTGGGTTTAATCCCATGTTCAGCAGACTATATGCTATATTTGGTGAAGAAAGAACACGGAAAACCCACGATAAGAGCCACTGACACTGGGGAAGCTAATGACATGCTTTTTTATATACCTATAATAGCCACACCCTAGACTAGAACCAACGCGGACAGAGTTGACACGGCAGGGGTCGCTAAAGACAAGCGCATTATACCATACGGCCGCCCGTAGATACCAACTAATAATTGGTAGAGTAGTTAGGTAGATAACCAGCAGGTAGCTAAATAGCCAGAAAAGTAGGTAGATAGGCTGGCAAGCACTTAGGTACAGCTGGAGTAAGATACGTTTATGGGAAGGAAACAAATAATGTATTAATGTGTAGAAACGCTTGCTGACAGATGCACAATTCTTTTTTTTTCCGTTACAGTGAACATTGCGGGGGTAGAGGTACTGCTGTAACCTTACATACGGGTCTAACAGACTTCAGAGAGTAATAACTTTAAACATTAGCTTTTAATAATTATGAATTTACTTTTATTAGTTTGGCTTACATTTTTGTTTATTTCTTAATACAAAGTTAAATATATGTTTTTACATAGTTGCAGTCTATGTTTCTTTTAACATACGTTGCACCAAAAGTTTGATAGTCAGTCAATTTCAGTTTGCAATGCCATATTTCTTGATTCTTCTTAAAACATGGTTTTGATAGTAATGAAAGTTAAAATCGCCAGTTAAACAATTTGGTCCATATATACAATCACGTATTTTTATATTTAAAATGTGCATCGCTTGTCATTGAATATAAAAGGGTTATGATAGTGCATAAGTCACGCAGAGTATCGAAAAGCAACAGGTAGTATATATTCAGTCATTGACAACTTGCATGATTTATGTGGAAACTAAGTAACCATGTTAGTATATATTCAGTCATTGACAACTTGCATGATTTATGTGGAAACTAAGTAAGCATGTTAGCATATATTCAGTCATTGGCAAATTGCATGATTTATGTGGAAACTAAGTAACCATGTTAGTATATATTCAGTCACTGACAACTTGCATGATTTATGTGGAAACTAAGTAATCATGTTAGTATCTGAAGCATCATTTAGACATTCTTGATTTTACCTTATTGATTGCATAAATGTACACTTGAAGATCAACAGTAATGATACATTTTAAGATTTGTTTGTTCATCCTGAGAGAGAGAGAGAGAGAGAGAGAGAGAGAGAGAGAGAGAGAGAGAGAGAGAGAGAGAGAGAGAGAGAGAGAGAGAGAGAGAGGAGGACAGTGAGAGGAAAGAAGGAAAAATGAATTAGGTCTAAATATGGAAATACAGGTCTGTCCGTCCTAAAATGGAAGAAAAAAGTATTTCCAAAAATGATGATGACAAAATAGTGATAAAAGTGATAGATCCAATGTGGCGATATAAGTTTGTTCTAACTTATATTTTTCAACATCTCGTTATAAAAGATATAATAAGGAGTAATATATTAATATTATGATTGCATTCACACACATAATTCTCTTAAACAAGCCATACACTAACACAGTTTACATTGGAAAGCAAGCTTTATACACTCACGGTTCGCCTTGGCGATTAAGTTACTGGGTAATTAATACAAAGCAATACTTTCTAATAATTATGCAAATTTAATAAAATGTAGTCTCAAATGGGATACTTATTATCACGGTTGCATAATAAAGTTCTCCGTCTCTAAAATCCGCATCATTCAAGATCCCCATATACTGGTCAGGTGCGGATCTGAATGATACTATATCATCCCGTCCTGGTTTAGATCCTACACCAACAAGAAGATCCAGAATCCCGCTCTCTTGGTCAGCAAATCCCTCCCAATAAACTCTAACTGCTTTTGATGACACGATGTTCTTGTGATTTCTCACGCTACCGACGGTAATTACACCCTTACTTGGAGGTGAGATGTCGAGGGTAACTCCGGATGAAACAGCGACGGAGTAGAGACCAACGTAGTCAGTTGCTTGAGATAAGATAAACAGGAGGCAATATGACATAAAGGTTGTATATCACAATTAAAGAAAAACCTGATTTAATGTATCAGAAACACTGGTGTTCAGATTGATCCAGAACTATTTATGTCGCAAGTTATGAAGGAGATTGTTTGGTTGCAATTGGAAACCTCCTATGTCTCATTCGTTTTTATAGCCGAGCCTACTAACCCGTTGGTTTGTACCCCCTGCCGATTTCAATAACGGACACCTTTAATCTGATAAAAAGTGCAAAGAACTTAGTCAATTCATTCATTGATTTATATTTTCTAACCAGACTGTGAGTAGAATGGCCTTAACACCGTCATTGTCTACGTATTTCATGCTTAACGGAAGTTTTCAAAATTATAGAAGTACATGCCTAAGACCCATTTCCAGTTCCTGGACAAGTCCATTTTAAGCAATGGGGTGTATGGCCGACTAAGGATGTAGATACATATGTCGTCTGCTTCCGATATTTAGTGTCGAATCAAGCACAGGAAAAGAATGGAAAAAAAATGCTTTTCACGTGAATTTAACAAGTGGTTTCATTAATATGTTCATGTGTGAAAAGGAATATAATTCCAAACTCAACGTTATGGTAATTTACGAAATTATTCGGCAGTTATCGAATAGGATGAATTACGTCATTATGTAGTCGGATAGAAATAAACTACTCCATAGTGTACCGAATATGGCGTCGTGTTAGTATGAAAATCCGTTAAGCAGGAAAGGTGAAAAGGGTTACCAGTATTAGTGCCATTTTGGTCGCAGTCAGGTTAGAAATTATAAATCAATGACTCAGTTGACTTAGTTATGTGCAATTTTTATCACGTTAAACGTTTTAATTATTGAAATCGGTAGGGGGTACAAACCAACGGAGATGTAGCATCAGACTATAGCATTGCATACATTATAGCAAACGGAAGATAAATATATTTAAGTTTTAGAAAGGTATAATGAACAGATTTAAATATTTTTATGATTTTGTTTTATTTAAATAGACAAGATAAATAAGATTGATGCTTGTCAATGCAAGATTTAAGATAATATTAAATGTACGTTTAAAACAATGTATCCTAATCAAGATAGTCATCCATGATTATTTATGAAAATGAATTGCGGCAAACATTAAAAAAGTTTGAGAAAGATAACACGTCCTTATAAATGGTTTGTTTTTCATGCAATAGACCACATATCTTGTCGGTATGTAAATTACTAACACATCGACTGTGATTAATAATTTGGAGAAAATCATGCCCATACCTTTCACTGATGCAAAATATGACGCGCCATTATTTAGATTGGTACACTCGTGTATTACAGAGTTAGAATATCCAACATTTGTATAAGGAAGAATTTCTTGTCCACCAGGCGTTGTGCCTATTTTGAAACAGAAAAAGATGAAGGAATTGAACATAAAGTTATCTTTGGCACATATTTATATTGATCACCTACTATATTCTTGTTCAGGACGATTAATATCTCAATATTCTTTATGAAATGCTTAATGTTTATTTCAACATACTCAATATACAGATTCAGAATTAATTTTGCTGCCTACCCCTCCTCTCTCTCTCCCTCTCTCCCTCTCTCTCACTCTCTCTCTCTCTCTCTCTCTCTCTCTCTCTCTCTCTCTCTCACACACTCACACACAAACACACACTGGTATGTATCTAAAGTAGGAATAAAAAAGCAAAATAAAATATAAACACATGTTATATCTAGATTTACTATGAGGTATATATTGTTCTTCTTCTTCTTCTTCTTCTTCTTCTTCTTATTATTATTATTATTATTATTATTATTATTATTATTATTATTATTATTATTATTATTAGTAGTAGTAGTAGTAGTAGCAGTAGTAGTTATCGCACATCGTATTAAAAATATTGTATCAAAGAAATTTAATACCGTGGATAAACATTATCAGCTTATTTAGAGTATGTAAAATAAACCTACCTATTGCATAGCTGTAGTATTTTACGTCTGTTCCATACATTTCAGAAACAGATCTATCCAAAAATCCAGACCATGAAATCTCAATAGTTTTGTTCCAGTGTAAGAAACCATTCCTTTGATTTTCTATGAAAACGTTTCCAATGATTGGTGGAGTTTCATCAACGTATACACCATTGCTACAAATACTCAGTTCCTCTAGTGTTTCATCAAACATTTCTCTACTTATGACAGTCTTGTTGGAAACTGCACATACGTAGTACACGTTGTCTTCTAGTAATTGTGCTCCAAAAAACTCCACATATCCCGATAATGTTGTCTTTGACATCACACACAACTTTTCATCTTCGCATGCACCATTTGGAATTTTTCCTTTTTGCATCATTAGGAACCACGTCACTGTCCGTTCTCCAGCAGAGACAATTGCAGCAGCTATCCGATCACGTTGTCTGCAGAAATCAATTTCGAAGCTATGAATATCAGCTAACTTGTCTCCAAGGTATCTGGAATGAAGCAAAGATTTTACTGCTTCGAAGTTTGGATTTTTGGCATTCAAGTCATAAACCACGACTTCTTTGTACAGGTTTGGTGACGGAGTCTCTACCGGTGTGCAGACAGTGCTTTCAACGCCAGATTTGCAAATTCCTCGTACACAAGCAAACAAAGATCGGTGAGGGTATACCGGGATCTTAACACAAGCCTCTACCTGCAATAATATCAATATTAATTATGTCAAATGTGGATAATCAGCAAAAACTAAGACATATATATATATATATATATATATATATATATATATATATATATATATATATATATATATATATATATATATATATTCTTTATCGTGAGGTATGCAAATAACATAATCTTGATAAAGAACACCCTGTGTATTCGCTTTTTGCTACTGAAAAAATACTGTTTAATTACTTCATATTTGTTTATTACTTTATATTCAGAAAGGAAAAATCAATTATTAACATTTTATACCTGAAACATACGTACCGTCAAATTGTTAGCGTTGCATTTTATGGAATCCTGTTTTTGCCATGGAATGATAGCTGAAGATGCTTTGATGGACATGGCTAATGTCCATCGATAAGCAACATTGCAACATATATCTTGCTCACCATTAATTCCAATGCATTCAAAATGCTGCCAAGAAAGGATAACTTTCAAGCACGAGGTATTAGTTGTAATGATCTCAGCGCGATCCAGTCCAGTAAGAGGCGGTTTACCCTGGACTATTGCTTCTGAAGAGAATACTTCTGGCAGACAAACATCTTCGAAACATGCCTTTAAACCGATTCTGTATTTCGTATTATCTAGTAGCTGCATTTTGTTGAACTGATACTGGTGAGTCTTTCCTTTTGTTATTGCTGAGGAAATTTGTTCCTTAGAGGGAAATGAACCCTGTTCGGTATCATCATAAATATGGTAGAGATATATAACATAATGTGAAATAAAATCGTCATAATTGGGTTCAATTGACCAATGAATGTTGATTACGTCTGTTGAATGCAGGAATCGTTTGTATGGTAGGCATGGAGCAAAGGTAAGTTCCAGAGGTGAACTTTTGTTCATACCAACTTCAACGTACATCTCAGGTGATTCTGAGAGGCTTCTAAATGACATGCCATCCAAGATATTCGATGCAATCCATAGCAAGTCTGATGATTTAATTCTCAGATCACTCATACTGCTGTTCACGTGTAAGATCGAATAAACTTCTTTTTCTTTAAAACCTTGGTCACATATGATTTGGCAAACAGAGGTGCAGTTTTGAGGTGAGGTGTGACAAGTTATTGTAGCATTTCTTTGATCAAGACATGTGTCACCGATACTGATATTAACAGTATCGAGAACAAATGTTTCGTTCACTACAATAAATCCATCGGAACTGAATACGGTACTCCACATAGTAGAATTTACTCTTATGGTTGTGTAGTACTTTTTAAAGTCCTCCAAATCGCTTGTTTGAAAACAGATTCCAGAAGAAGTGTCATTAACTAATGCGTATGATATCTTGCTATCCGTATTTGGAATTTCACCGAGACCTGCCTCAAACTGCATATTACTACGATGATGAAAACCTGTCCAGATTGCACAGACATTAAACCCGTGCCTCACAAAATCTATATCAAGAACATTTTTTTCATGCAAGGAATAGGTATCTACAACGATTCCTTTGCCGGGCGGATACATCGAAGGAACGGTGAATGTTTCTGATCTTACAGTAGTACAATGTCCCGCCATGTTGTACACATAGAGTTCAAAAAAAAAATCTAAGTCCTTTTCAACATTGTACATTTTAAGACGCTTGATAGAATATTGAACACAGAACGAAGCTTCTGGAATAAAACAATCTTTCGCAGAATCTTTTTCCAAAATGGGCGTATAGAATTTATCCCCAGCTCCTGCAAACATACAAATATATTATCATAAGACCATTTAAATTCAAATACATATAATATGAGGTAAAATAAAACAACAGACATGAATCACGACCCTCAAAATTAAAAGCCTTTGGCCCCAAGGATGAAACTAAATTTCTTATCAACATGTTTCATCTCTAATATGTACAAACAGAATAGCTCCATACATTTTGTCATCCTACTTTCTCTTCGAAAAATAAAAAAAGCCCCAAAACTAGAATATATTTGATGGACAGAAATGCTAAAAATGTTTTGTGGATGAAATCAACGAATTTACATATTTGCAACGCATAGTCCAAGTTCAATATTACTCTTACCGATTTTGTACAGCACAACATTTACTGGATGTCGCTGTTCTGAGTCGTAAAATGTTCCATTCTTCCACCAGCAATAGACGTTATCTTGGTCGAGATGTAACTGTAGATCTCCCTTATAGACAGGGGGAGTTTCGTCAATAACTATAGGACCATACGGAACTACCGTTTCCAAATTTGCCTTATTTCTAACTTTTAAAATCATATAAAAAGGAAGGCCTGTGTCAATTCCTGCGTGGTTGTTTATATATTCTGAGTGAATATGCATTTCTGCGAAATCTTCAATGTCTGGAGCAGCAATTTCTGACGAGTCCGAAGAAAATCCTATTTGTACAAACCTAATCTGACTCTCTTTGTCCACTGGGTTACACTGCATGTGAATTTTGTCCGATGGTAAATAGATGTACCAATCGTCACTGAATCCAGGCAAGCGTTGGCAGAGATCATCTGCAATACTGGTGTCATTTGATTTGCTGTTTTCAACCGGCAATGCTTTTAAATACGGAAAAGCATGCAAAGCACGGCAACGCTCTTCACAAACGCTTGTTCTCATGAGTCGTACCTTTACCATATCTTCTCGAATGAGGTAGACATTTTCTTTATCACATGCAATAAGTTCCATTGCTTTGACTTTCTTGACAAAAATATCTGTTAAGTCGGGGGATGAAACGTCTTTTGCGAATCCGTCACTGCAAACAACTCTGGAAGGTTCCATGGCGTTATTGTAGGCAACCATAGAGGAGAAATATCTCCCTGGACTGGTGACTGTAAACAATGCCTCATTATCGAAAACCTCTTTGATATTAGCGAAAGTAGCATTGTTAGATATTTTCTTTTTGTCAAATTCTACCTGTTCCAAGCATCTAGTGGCAACTGCGACTCGATAAAGTTTCACCCCACTTTCATGATCTATAAACCCGTCCCAATGCACGATGACAACATCGTCACTGGTGAAGTCTATATCGGGGCCACTACCAGGTCCTTCTTGTATGGTGCCAGTCAGCGGCGGAGATTCGTCGGCAAGAATATCAACTCTTTCTACTGATGTAAGTCGAGCATTGTTGGTTGCAATAACAGCAAAGAAATAGTTTCTGTTATGCTGGCCTTCATGAGTTCCAATGGCCACCAGTTTGTTCAGTGTCAATGTGTACATGTAGTTTTCACATAATCCAACCATAGGACAGTAGCAAGATGTTGTGGAGCAAACTGTCTGAAATAAAAATTGAGAAATTTGTAGAATTAGTTTGTCTGAAGATAGATTGTTATTGGACTTATTTGTTAGGCAATCCGTTACTACAAGTGATTATTTCTAAACAAATAGTAAACAAATGTGATTTGATTGGGAAATTAATAACTCTTGTAAAGCAAGCGAAATAAAAATATCCGTATCCAAAGCCATTTGTAAGATTTCAGAGTGCCACTCAACTGTTGATCTCTATCGTTTCAAACAGAACTGTACATACATACATACATACATACATACATGCATACATACATACATACATACATACATACATACATACATACATACATACATACATACATACATACATACATACAATACATACATACGCTTGAGTTTATATGCAAGTTAATATATACAACTGAGAGAAGAAAAGAGTTCTTACTTCATTTGGTGATCTGTTCACACTGATTGCTCCAGATCCAATGTTATTTAAACCTGATGCTGTTCCTAATTTCCATTCTATGGATCTCAAACCACTATGTGCATCCATGGCTTCAAATTCCAAGACCATTTTGGAAAGATCAGAAGAATAGTGTACATAGAGTTGTTTATAGCCATCCTTGGTCAACCATATATTGTCGATTTCGGGTCTGCTGGAATCTATATGTACAGTAATATTTTCGTTTATACTTCTATTGTTTATATCGATAGGCTTTATCAGGAATGTATAGGTCTCTCCATCAGAAAGCTTGAAATTCTCACAAAATGACTGGTCTTTAACGTTAGTGACTTTCTTTAGTGTTAGCGGCAGAACCGAGCCTTTGAGCTTCCATTGGTAATAAAACTCAACAATGCCGTCAACATTTGGTGTACCTGATATTGGTAAATGACCATGTATTTGGTCGTACTCTGGAGATACGCTTGCATCAGATCGTATATTCCTCAATAGGTTGTTTTCTTTATGGTAAGAATTGTAATATCGCCCTGTCCATTCCAGGCATATACTACCGTGGTTAACTTGCCAGGTATAGTTTGTCTTTTCATATGCAGATGTAACTCTCAGTATGTGTCCATGATCGATCTGAACGGATGATGAATTGTCATAAAGAACAAATCTTCTTGTTCCCTTCACGTTGCCTGCAATATCATGCACTTCTAATAATATAGCATATAAAGATGGTTCTTTTGGAAGTTTTAGGTTATATCTTGATGTGTTAGCGGGTATTGTACTGGAGTTCAATGGTCCTTTCATCTCCAAAGTTTGATGATCCAGCTCATGTACGCCAAACAAAGTCAACGAAAAATGTTCAATGCCAGATGCCTGATCAGGCTGAGATTGTGTCTGAGACAGATCAAACCAACCTGAAAAATTAATTTCCACTGAAGATTCTGTCGTAATCCTCCTATCCACACTTAATGGTTCGATGTAGCATGAAGAAATGATACTACAGTGGACGGGAGGATTATCGTCATAACGGAAGCAAACTGTTTGACTTGATCGGGTTCGTTTGTAACTTTTCTTTGAAGAAATGATATTTGCAAAGTCCCTAGTTCTGAGAAATCCACCTCCGAATGATGTAAACTCTAGGCAGAGTCTAAAAAATATGAAACAATGCATTGCAATAATGAATGTTTTAACGTTGACAAAAAACGTTAAACATCGACTCAATCGCAAATTTAAAAACAAAACTGTCCATATATATAGTTTAATACAAACAATACTATCATACAGGTTATAGAAATTAAATTCGTACTCTACCGAGCTTCGAACCCAGGTCCGCGAGTAAATAGCACCCATCGCCTTGCCTGCACGCACCAGCCCATATACCGTCACGACTAAGCACGCATCACCAAAAAATGATGGCACTGAATCGGTGTTATATAAGTTCGTGCGTGGCAGATACACTAGCATGACGACCTAGTAAATAATTTTCATATATATATATATATATATATATATTTATATATATATATATATATATATATATATATATATATATATATATATATATATATATATATATATACAGTCGTTCCAGAGATCTATTAAAGAAATCAAGGTATATAGGATTTTTGTATTACAAATAATTATAAATATATACCAGACAGAACAGACTGCTATCCCTGGATTATATAGTTGAATCTTGATAATAATGGGCAGAAATAATAGTTTAATACAAACAATACTATTATACAGGTTAGAGAAATTAAATTCCTACTCCACGGAGTTTCGAACCCAGGTCTGCTAGTAAATAGCACCCGTCGCCTTGCTTGCACGCACCAGCCCATATACCGTAATTTACCAATATCAGGTACAGTCTGTTCTGTCTGGTATATATATATATATATATATATATATATATATATATATATATATATATATATATATATATATATATATATATATATATATATATAAAGAATACAAATCATATGGCGAATAACAACCCTCTCAAACGTACTGGATCCACCAAGGGATCACGTCTGTCAGGGATTAATTAAAATAGATGCAATAAACTGACGACGAACAGTACGAAACTAGTAACTAACTAGCCTAAGCGCTTTCGACTCTCAATGAGTCTTTTTAAAAGGCAAATACAAAACATAGTTACGACAAACAAATAAACACAAAAACGTTGCGTTTGTAAACCTCTACATTTCTATCTTCACATGTGCTAAAACTATAAATACAACCAGCTTGTATAGACTAGTTGCGGAAACTGAAAACGTTGTATAATTCCCTAAAAGTCTACAAGCCAAAGCGACATCTATTTTTACTTTGTGTACATATGTAACGCAGATTATATCCCGGATATTTGGTTCTATACCGGTTATTCTTATAGTAAAAATTGAAGGATAAGAAGATTTAGAAAATGTTAAATTCTACTAGTGCATAGTTTTCATTTTCTAGTCTTCTTGGTTTAGACCGCTTGGTTTCAATGTTCTAAGGCGGCGTATCCAGTATGATTCCTTTTCCTTCCTGGTTTCGGAACTCCAGCTGTGGTTGTTGGCAATAGCGATAAGTATTATATCACTGAAAGTGTGGCCAGGGGAGGAGAAGTGTTCTGCGACCGGGCTTCTGTACAGCTTTTTTGTCATCCAATCAGATCTATGAAGGTTTATCCTTATGTGTAGCTTTTCAGTTTCTCCCACGTACTGAAGGCCACAGATCTTACATGTGATGAGATAAATCACATTCTCTGTTTTGCACGTTTTGTGTGGACCATGTATGTTTAGTTTTTCTTTAGTCACTGTGCTAGTGAATGTCTTGGTCTCTATCATATGTTGACAGGTTTTGCATCTTTTATCGCCACAGGGTCCAGATTGACTAGGTTGGTTTTGACTAGCGATTGTTGTTAGCTTGGCCCTGACTAGGATGTCCTTTAGGTTTTTTGGTCTCCGGTAAGCTACTACAGGTTTGTTCGGAAGTATTAGGTTTAGTATGTCTGACGATTGCACGGTTGGCCAGTGGTTTGCGATGATTTTACCTACTTTGGGATTGTCTGGGTGATAGGTCAGAATAAATGGTATCCTATCAACCTTTTCTTTCTGTCCATATCTGAGTAGGTCATCACGGTTTGTTTGTTTGGCCCTTTGGATTGCCTCCGCAATCAGGTCTTTGTCGTAGCCTCGGTAAATTAAATGTTTAGCCAGCTCTTCAGACCTTTCTATGAATCTTTCATCGTCGGAGCAAATTCTGCGTATCCTCAGTGCCTGGCTATATGGAATGTTCTTAATGCAGTGTTTTGGATGACAGCTGGTTGGGAGAAGATACTGGTGTTTGTCGGTTGGTTTCGAGTAGATGTCTGTGTGTAATTTGTTTTCCACCAGTCTGGTTGTTGTGTCCAGGAAAACAAATTACACACAGACATCTACTCGAAACCAACCGACAAACACCAGTATCTTCTCCCAACCAGCTGTCATCCAAAACACTGCATTAAGAACATTCCATATAGCCAGGCACTGAGGATACGCAGAATTTGCTCCGACGATGAAAGATTCCTAGAAAGGTCTGAAGAGCTGGCTAAACATTTAATTTACCGAGGCTACGACAAAGACCTGATTGCGGAGGCAATCCAAAGGGCCAAACAAACAAACCGTGATGACCTACTCAGATATGGACAGAAAGAAAAGGTTGATAGGATACCATTTATTCTGACCTATCACCCAGACAATCCCAAAGTAGGTAAAATCATCGCAAACCACTGGCCAACCGTGCAATCGTCAGACATACTAAACCTAATACTTCCGAACAAACCTGTAGTAGCTTACCGGAGACCAAAAAACCTAAAGGACATCCTAGTCAGGGCCAAGCTAACAACAATCGCTAGTCAAAACCAACCTAGTCAATCTGGACCCTGTGGCGATAAAAGATGCAAAACCTGTCAACATATGATAGAGACCAAGACATTCACTAGCACAGTGACTAAAGAAAAACTAAACATACATGGTCCACACAAAACGTGCAAAACAGAGAATGTGATTTATCTCATCACATGTAAGATCTGTGGCCTTCAGTACGTGGGAGAAACTGAAAAGCTACACATAAGGATAAACCTTCATAGATCTGATTGGATGACAAAAAAGCTGTACAGAAGCCCGGTCGCAGAACACTTCTCCTCCCCTGGCCACACTTTCAGTGATATAATACTTATCGCTATTGCCAACAACCACAGCTGGAGTTCCGAAACCAGGAAGGAAAAGGAATCATACTGGATACGCCGCCTTAGAACATTGAAACCAAGCGGTCTAAACCAAGAAGACTAGAAAATGAAAACTATGCACTAGTAGAATTTAACATTTTCTAAATCTTCTTATCCTTCAATTTTTACTATAAGAATAACCGGTATAGAACCAAATATCCGGGATATAATCTGCGTTACATATGTACACAAAGTAAAAATAGATGTCGCTTTGGCTTGTAGACTTTTAGGGAATTATACAACGTTTTCAGTTTCCGCAACTAGTCTATACAAGCTGGTTGTATTTATAGTTTTAGCACATGTGAAGATAGAAATGTAGAGGTTTACAAACGCAACGTTTTTGTGTTTATTTGTTTGTCGTAACTATGTTTTGTATTTGCCTTTTAAAAAGACTCATTGAGAGTCGAAAGCGCTTAGGCTAGTTAGTTACTAGTTTCGTACTGTTCGTCGTCAGTTTATTGCATCTATATATATATATATATATATATATATATATATATATATATATATATATATATATATATATATATATATATATATATATATATATTAACATAGCAATTATTTCACAGGAATGGCACACAAGGGTATATAAAATATTATATGATGATAATGATGAAGCAGCTAATGATGAAACATCAGAAAAATATATAACCCAAAAAGGCTGGACCGCTGGATCAAAAGTGCCTTACAAAAGACTTTATATATATATATATATATATATATATATATATATATATATATATATATATATATATATATATATATATATATATATATGAGGTTCAACTATACCTTTTGTAAACCAATCATAGATGGAATTATTAACGTATGTTTTTTTAAAATGCGTAATATCTTTACTTACAACTAAAAATCTAAACACGCTTCGTTTAAGGAAGGAAAGGTGTTGGTGTTTATAATTTTTAACGTAGCTTTTAACAATTTTTCAGTCATATCGCTACGATGTCTGCAGTGTGGCAGTTTATAGTGAAGTCTAGCACTGGGGTATCATGCCGCAGACATGTAGCATGATGTCCCACCCAGTCACATTATCCTGACACCAGGATGACCAGTCCTAACACTAACCTCTTAAGGCTGAGCGTCAAGCGAGGAAGCTGTTAGTACCATTTTTGTAAGTCTTTGGTATGACTCGACCTGGGATAGAACCCACGACCTCCCGCATCCAAGGCGGACGCTCTAACCACTAAGCCACCAGAGCGGTTATGGAAGGAAAGTATAAATAATTTTATAAGGAAGGAAAGAATAAATAATTTAACAAATGCATTGCACATACTTTTCTCCGTTCTGGATCGATGGGGTCGATACTTGTGCCTGGCAAGAAACAAGCTTGGTAGCTGGTTCATCGTCATTGAAGTTTGTATTGCATATCGTGGTATTATTCATCACAATTGAGGGCGATATGACATCAATATTATCTAAAAAGGGCGTGCATGAACACCAAAACAAATAAATGTGATACAAGAAAAATAAGTGTATAATACATTAAGACGACAGAAATAATAGTTTAAAAGAAACCAAAATGTTTTCCAGAAGTGATAAGGCTTACAGTTTAAAATAAATCTTAAATGGCAAAAAAAAGATATCTAGAAAACTACACATGTATTATCTATTAATATAAGAAAAGGTCAACTACATTGCTCACTTGTAACTGTCAATATTTTCAAAGTGACATCAAACTTTGTACATCTCCAAAAATGAGTCTTGGATATGTTCTCATCATTACAAATACGAGAAGGTATGAGGTTCAAAGTAATATTAGATGTTTAAAGGTATATATCAGGAAAGCTACATATCTATTGAACATTCAGATCTGAAAATTCAAAGTAAGTGTAATACTTACTTGTAATTGATATTCTCTTCAAAGTGACCGAATGTTGAACAACGCCAAAATTGAAGTCTTCAATATGGTTAGGTTTGGGTCTGTCTATTCTCACAGTAAATTCTGACTCCATTGTGAAGTGTATTGTATTAGGTTGGAAATTGAAGTAGGTGAATCGTTCATTCTTGCAGGTATTTGGATTGCCACTGGTAGTATTTTTTGCTTCCCCCGCTGTATTACTGATTCCCATACGACACGTAACAATTTCAGGACTCTTGTATGAAGCCACTTAAAAATGAAAAAGACAAACAATCAATGCGACAAGACAATAGCTACATCTTTTTAATACCTTCTGAATGAATATAAATATAATATGATTTCTGTAGAAAAAGGAGGAAAGATGTTAATCCTATAAAGACATAGGTTTTCATTAAAGCTCGACATTTCAAATCTACTTTACCCTCCACTTTATAACTATATTGCCTAAAGTCAGAAAACTGCATCTTGCACAAAGGCTTCGTTCATTAAGTCTAATATGTCTTATAAGTGAAACATTTATGCCTGTGGGTGAAAATATGTTGCCTTGTAGCCAACAAAAGAGAGAAGTAATGCTAAGATCTTTGGTATAAGATGGCATGGTTGGTTTTGCTTTTTAATCTACTATAAATATTTTTACTCAAATACATAATTTGTCAATTCATATTTGTTAACAAATCTTGTCAAATCCTGTGTAAAGTTAAAACCTTCAAAATATTGTTTTCTGCTTGTTTAAGAATAGTTGTATTTTTACCATTTGTTCTTTAAGTTTTGCATCTGCTAATTCAAATGTGTTTGTTGTTATTAAGGTTTATTATGTTTAGGGTACGTGAACCATTTTGACTGTTTTTAGCCTGGTAAAACAATTATCACCATTAAAGAGTAGAGGTTGCTTAATATTTACACGGTGTATTGGTAACTTAAGTTCCGCAACCTATCCTCAAGTAGCGCTGTTTGAGCCTCAGGTGTGCGATGTTTTATTCGTTACATTTTTTCCATCAGTTTTGCATTGGTATGTCTTAAATAACGTTTATTATATTATGGTTGTTGCTTGAAATAGTTTACAGGTTTTTTTTACCAGTACTATATAGTCGACTTGACTAATATCTGTTAAAGGCTTAAATTACTCAAATTTTCTGGCATAGAGAAAAACCCAAGACTTTCTTTCTTCGAATGGAAGTTCAGCTACCTAAATTTGAATGGTGACTTTTATTTTCAATAAAATTTTCTAATAAATTGATGTGTAGAATGGGAATAAACCTTTTGTAGAATCGCAAGCGGTACTGCCCATATAAGGGTGTTTTGTAAGCGAATTTGCAAGTTAATAATTGGGTGATGTGCGCCGGCTTTTTATCCTATGTATTTGGGTGTATCGGAGGTGTAGGACTTTTGTTTGTTTTCATAGAATTCTAAATGTTGGTAAGAGTTTTCATACTATTCGAAGGATCTCAAACTGAGAACCTGAACCACTTAACCTAAGTTTGATGATCAGAAACAAGCTTTCTTCTTTTCCCTTTTTCATAAAAATTAAAATATCATTGGCTTAGGTGGTTTGGCGGATTTTTTAAATAAAATTGTGCCTTGTAATGTCCTGGATTCCTGATAATAATTTAGAGAATAGAATGTCAAACTTAGAAGGTTTGCCCCTGTGGCTAATACTTTCGGTGAAAATATTTTCAATTCTGCGTTTTAACCAATTTGTATTAAATATGGTAAAACGTCTTTGAAACTGTGTTAAACTAATTTGTCTTAAACTCAACCAAATCAAAATAAAATAGGTAACACAATTAGTTGCCTTGCCCAGTGACCTGCTCGTGGTTAAATATTTCACCTTGACCCAGGAATTATGCTTATATCACTACTTCTGTGCTGATTTTAAATCACATTGTATTGCAACTGAGTAATCTGAGGAATCTAGGTAGTATCGGAGGATTTTTTACCAATACATCTCTTTTATTTTGATCTATTGTTAATATTTGGTAAGTGTTGGAATTAAATATCCTTTGTACTATGTCGCCTCATTTATACATTATTGAAATTTGATGATTCAAACATTACTTAGGCAAGCAATTAAATAATCTGATAACATTATGTCAAATAAAATCATTCAAATACATGAAACGATTTGACATTCGTCCCACTAGATAGAAATTTCTTGGGTTATTTTAACATTCTTTGTACCTTGTCTTCCACTAACCTATTATATTTTTCTGCTGATAATATATTAATAATTTATTCAAATCACATTTTACAAACGGTATGAAAACAATTATTTACATTGTTGACCGATACATTTACAAGTAGCACTGATTTTTCATGACAAGGGCATACTAATGAGGGATCGGTTTAATGGCTTAAAATTTCATGAGAAATCTGAGACATTATTAGTTATTTTCCCGTTCCTTCCCTTGTCAGCAAAGATCATACGTTATGATTGTCAACACCACGTAAAGTCCTTCAATAGTGTGATCATATATCCTATTGATTAGCAGCATATGCATAGTGTAATACCTCATTGAGCACGATATTCTTGGAATAAACAAGAATAACAGACAGATTTACAGAGTTGAGGCAAATCCAAAGTGACAAGAACAGGGAGTGACATTTTTTTTCTTTGCTTTCAGGCAGCATTTACAGCGATAGTCTACTCTGTGTTTTAAATTTCAACATCAGTCATAAAACTGTCGTATATCTTCAAAATATAAAGATAATCACACCAACACCCACCCCAACCCCAACCCAACACCCACCCACCCACACAAACACAGAAGAACCATTTTAAGGAGACTTGACATTGGCTGCTATCAGATAGTAGGAGTGCGTGAATGTGAAACAGTGCTTATTAACTTTACGATTCGAAATATATCGTTTACTCCTGTTTTGCGGACTTATTACCATACCGAAATTACCGAAAATTGAGAATCTCCCAATGACCATTAGTTTTGTTTTGAAGTGAGGTTTTATTGAAGCAATTTGCTAAATCGTTAAATGCACAATGACACAAAGGGCCATTGATACTATACTACCATTTATGCTTTTCCTAACAACATATAAAAATTAGGGAACTCTAAGTATAAAAATACATTTCAGTTGAATTGAAGCTTCACAAATATACAGAAGGACATATCATTTGAGACCATATAAAATATGTTCTTGTATATAATACTTACATTGGCATTTTGAGTGCGAGGTCAATGAATCTCTCTCAAAACCCGAGTCACAATAACAGTATTCTGCCAGGCCACCAAAACAATCTCCTGGCCAACACCAATGATTCATGTAGCAACATTTGGCTTTAAAATAAAATAAAATAAATCTTTCTTGTACCATTTGTAATTAACCTGAATGTAGTACTGATGATTATTTCGTATCACCAATCACTAAAATGTAATGAATGTCATGTATAATCGGACATCTTAGCATACAAACTAGTGAATCCAAAACAGAAATACCATATTCTCAGGTGTCAATGTATTTCTATTAGGTTGTTGTCTTTATTGTCCGTGATAATCTAAAAATGTTATTTTGGGCTGCATTTCAACATTTGAAAGAAATTGGCGCGATAATCTTCATGTAAAAGAAAGATATTGAAGGTTACAGGTTGGTGTGGAAATGCCGACTAATCACCTACATGATGCGTAAGATAATCACCAAGGGAAAATCTCTTTAACCAGTTCATTGTTCACCGCGTCCTTCAGCCTTACTAGACACCTCCGTATGTAATAATAATAATAATAATAATAATAATAATAATAATAATAATAATAATAATAATAATAATGATTTTTATTGCTATAGAAAGAAATGCATCATCCACGAAATTCAGCAGATTAATACATGTATATATTCTCCAAAAAGATTGAGCAGAATACTAAAAATTGTATCGATACAATGTTCTAAACACATGTTACCATGTCAATTTATTTCAAATGCCGAAATAAACTAAAATAAAGCATGACAAGCAAAATGTAATAAAAATTAATTAGTATAAAATGTCCTCTCTTACTAGTTTTGCGTGATAAGATTGCACGTGAATACATAAAACAAATAAAGCATAAGACTAGGTGACACAATCCTAAATATTACGGCATATTTGTTGACGGCTTCTAAGAAGTAGTTCCATATTAGGAAAATAAGGATATATTCGAGAAACATAGCAAAGCACAAGCAATATAGCCGTATGTTACAAACTAAAAATAAAACCAGTTAAAATTGAGTAAGTTCTATTGATAAATAAAAAAAAAATAAATAACACAGACATGTGGGCCGATATTATGGTGAATTATGGGCAATTTGTATTTAATGCCATGTAGTTATAAGGATTGTTTAAGGAAATTGTTCTGCTACAATATCGAATTGTTCAATCTTTTACCTGATGAGAGACGCAAATATATGTTCCATTTTAAATGGAATCTTTTTGAGAAGTGGGAATAATTCCCTTTCAAGACACTTCGACCATGCTAGTTTTCTATAAGATTATCAATACAAAGATTATAGCAGAAAACGTGAAAACATAGTATATGCACATAGTTTATACATAATAACCCTGACTTAATATACAGGAGTCGATTCATATTAGGTTACATTGAATTATAAAAGATGATATTTCCATTTTCTTGCAACCAAATAAGATTGGTGTTATTCTATGGAACATATTGACTTTAATTATTTTATAAAAATTTACTAAACTACAATCAGAATACTGTATTTAGATCACTGGATCTTGTTTATATTAACACTTGTTATTCGTGTATGTGATACTAGATAATAAAATGGATGCAATCTGATCAGATATAGTCGTCGTATTCCGAGTATAAATCACAAATCCACCAGAATAAGTATCATAGTTGTACTGCGTATAATTAATACAAATCAGAGTTGTATAAAGGAAAAATATTTTATGCATCAATTTCACAAGACCATTGACCATATTATTGTATCTTGAAGAACGACCACCTAATTATCTACAGCTGCTCCAGGCTTCCCATGGAAACAATCACAATTACCGACACCATCTATATAATCTTCTACCAGCTCCAATATACAAATTCTTCAGAGAGTAAAAGGTGACAAAATGAAAACTGTCCTCACATCACAAGACTTCAAACTAGAGCAGTAAAAAAATCAAATCTCTATTATCAAACTACTTACAGACATAATATTTGCATGTGAGTGTAGCCCCATAAACAAAGATAAATATAGGAATTGCATTATTGGCAAAATTATTAAACATGCTTGTATCCCTCAGTTATCAGAAATGTTTTCATGTATCTTCCCATATTTAAATCTGTTGATGAGTCTAAGCGACAATATTTATTATTTTTATACAGAAAGTAACTGCCAAACGAATTATAGTTAGAACTTATCAAAAGGACACAATCTGGTACTTGACATCTTAATAACAACTTTATGTCACCTGTATTAAATTAGTATGCCTAATGGTTAATCATAAATATATCAATTTTTATAAAATAGCATGATCATGAAGAGTGATTTCTCAATCGTTTACACATTAACGCGCGTGAGTGTCATCTTAATCATTAGATATTTCAAACTTTTTATCATAGCAGGTTTAATTTTCACAAATGATTATGATCAAATCTCTTTTTCTGCAGTTTGAAACCGTTTGCCTGTTTTGATAACTTCTATAATTATTTTAACAGGACACATGTACTTATATTATAAACTTTTTGTTTACTTAAAATTTGCAGCAGAGGGTGAAATTAATAGCGTATGACCATTACTAAATACAAAAGATCGAAATCAGGAACAAACATATTTTGTCAAGCCCCAGGAAAGAGAGAGAGAGAGAGAGAGAGAGAGAGAGAGAGAGAGAGAGAGAGAGAGAGAGAGAGAGAGAGAGAGAGAGAGAGAGAGAGAGAGAGTCTGTAAGACTGTACCTTAGACTCAGTGAGAGAGAAAGAGACTGTACCCTAGACTCAGTAAGAGAGGAAGACAGAGAGATTTCCGATGGAATCTGTACCATAGCCTCATTAAAAGAGAGGTGAATAAGAGAAAAACTATGACGGAGACTTACTCTATATCAATAACAAAAAAAGAGATTATTACATACACGATAGATATGTAACATTTAGAAATGATTAAGCAACCCACAGAATAAATCAAACTTTCCTCCTCCAGGATTCAAAATGTTAAATATTAACTAACTTAAATACATACTTTGTTGGTCAACACGATAATAGATAAAAAAAGAAAGTAGGCGTAATCTATACATAACATGTGTAAACGATTTAAAATTTTAAAAAAAATTATTTTAACTCTCTGTGTTACCTGTACACGTTAAATCAATTATATACTTTTCCTGAATGGCGGAATTTGCTTTGCTCATGAAATAAACATGCATGCTTCTTACATAATTACAGTTATTCGTCTCAAACAGAGATAGTATCTGAGATTAAATAAGTAACATAGAAGATGAACATAAATACAATTGATTAAATTGTGAAGCATCATCTTCTTCAAACCTACATATCAAGGAAGGGGTGTGGGATTTCCATTTGCCAAATACAAGCGAACTTTATATAATATGCCATAAATCGCTATAAATGGAGGCGTTCAGAAGTTAGCATTTGTTTATGGTTGTGTTTATTTGCAAATTCAACAATTCTTATTTTTCCGTTAAATTTTATGTTGAAGAGAGGCTATACAGACCTACCAGACTACTATCATTGGAGAGACCCCGATTTCAGTTACACTATCACTATATTATATTTAGCAAAGAGAATTATTAGCATTTAGTATACATTATTAGTGTTACGCATACATATTGATTTGAAGCCAAAATTTTCAGAAACAATGAATAATAAGTATTGAAAATGCATACGGTCTGAGCAACAGTATCCAGCCCATTCCGGGCGACAGTGGCATGATCCTCCGTCATAACTTCCATCGTTATAACAAACAGTGTTGCAGTCACTAGAATCTCTAGAACCAGAGTCACTCAGACCACAATCTCTCACACATGCATCCCATTCTAGGCCTGATTTACAGCACAGTTCTCTACTCCTGTATCTTGTACCACCCCCGCAAGACATGCCACAGTTACTCCATTGTTTCCATGAAATCCATTCACATCTGTGTTTCCCCTCAGAACATCCTGGTTTTACAGACTGAATATATAAACAGACGAAAAGTCCGATCGGCAAAAATCTCCCCATCATTTCAAACAGATATCAAACTGGTCGCTACAATCTATATCATTATGATCCAGCAAGTGTTTTAATTCTTTTTAACTCCTGAACTACTACGCTGTACACGGCAACTTAATCAATGAGTACTGTTATTTGAGATAATCTTCATAACATGCTTTACGCATCATGTATGCATTTTCATGAACAAACTCATATACCGCTAAACGTGAAGTGCGTTTAAGATGATCCTGTGTTTACATAATGGGCAATAGTAGTCGGGTCAAATGGTAACCAATAGACTTCATGCTAAAAGTATACCACATTATCACAGACAAGAGAGCCAACAAAACAACAGAGTCTGCGTTAAAAGCTTTCATTGAAATCTCCACCGATAACAGCTACCGCATTTGTAAATCCTTTAAGAAAGCGGAACTATGTAGTATTGTGGTCCCCTCGTCAAGGAAACTCGACAACATACTAAATTCGTTTCCTTATATGAATCAAATATTCAACTAGGAACATAAAATAATTGTCTAAAAACCATTCAATTATCAAAAGTTGTCGAAGTATATATATATATATATATATATATATATATATATATATATAAATATATATATATATATATATATATATATATATATATATATATATATATATATATATATATATAAGTTCTAAATTTATAGATGGTTGTGTCTAGAGTGTATTGCAAAGTAGCGTTCGTCTAATACATTAAAACACCCGCGCTTTTAGTCATTTATCTAATTTCTTAACCACTTAACGTTTATGGCTTTCATTTTCTGTTAGTACGTTTCTAGGTTAATAGTTACACCTGTTCTATTTTTATCTCTATTTTTTTATAATGACTCCATACTTCAATATGATCTTTAAGAAGAAATGACATCATACTATATAATGTCAACTCAGGAAAATAATGTAATTGTAACATATCAGTTAATTCAAGATATTCATGAAATAAATTAGATTAATTAATTGACCTCAGGAAAGACGTGGATCAGAGTTTCTTGGTTGTTCTGATTTATCCTCAGTACATTGAAGTAATTGTGGTGAATATGTGATAATACTTGTAAAGGGCATACCTATCTAATTAAATGCTATGCTTCATATGATTTCGCAATAATGGGTATAAATTTAGAGTCCTCTACATTTAAAGAAGGTTTAGTAATCACCGTTATCATTGAAGTCAGTATTAAAGAATTTCGAGTTTTTCTACTTGCTTCTCCTATCCAATCAATTGCAAATTAAAATCTGGATCACCCTGATTAGTGATGGCGTTTTCACATAATAATAAAGTAATACAAATTATAATAATGACTTTATTTAAAGAGGATAACACAGTTAGCTGAAGAACTCATCTACCTTGAGGCCATCATACAACGGAACCTATTTAGATACAATTTCACACGTATATACACATGCATACATATACGTTATAGTACTAATAGCGTGTACATGTATAGACACATATTTACTTTCTTTCCTTTCGCCAGATGGATACCCGCCCAAGCATATTGAAGCCACATAGTCAGTATTCATGCAGTATGCAGTTAGTGACAACATAGATGAATAGTATATTTAATTGTGCGGAGAGGCATTTATGAATACAAATACAGTTATTTCTATTCTAATTTTAACTGCGTATATGAAGCCACTGGTTATGTTGAGTTTCAAAAAAAGGTAATAGAATATGCATTTTTTATTTAAACGGGAATACTATTCCAGAGAAAAGTTCCAGAGTATTGGAATATATTTGATGTTTTGAATGTGAGCTTAAGATAAAATTATACTCTGTTATATCAGATATGGTCTGGTGCTTTAGCATGAACACACACACACACATACACACACACACACACACACACTTGAATACACTATTATATATCTACGGACATATTAAATAAATATGACATATTTTATATCCAATCATATAGTACGTATATACTTTTTTTGCTAAACAATTATTTTTATAGTATTTTATTCATCCGTTTAGCATGTTATTTAAACTTATTTAAAATTAAGAAATTTGTGAAAAGTTGGTAACAGTTTTATTTTCGGTTTCCCCAACTACCCTCACATATAACGCAACAGAAAAATAAAGAACTAAAACGCTGTCGAGGACGTAGGCCAAGAGCTGACAATTCTGTTTTCAATGCATTCATATTTTAAATTTAACCTCATTTAAAATATATTCGGACAAGGATTATTTGCGCTAGTTTAATTCTTTCATTATATATAAATATGTTGCTGACAGTGTTGTCTTGAGAGTAACGACACTTCTGAGGGAAACTTAGGCTATATATAGCGACCAGTATTATATTCGGACAAGTAAACAAGTAAACACTGTTACGAACACAGACCCGGAACTAAATGACATCTATGTTATATACCCACATTGGCCGAATCTGAGACTCGATATAACTAATAATATATGCTAGACAATATATTATTCGATACTCGAAATAACTAATAATATATGGTAGACAATCGCTACATGAATTCACCAAGTTAGGTGATACGTGCAAGGTATTGAAATCGCTGAAGACTTTGCAACTTCGCTTTGATGGACAATGATAGAAAGCCTTTGAATCTCATCATGCAGAGTTGATCTAGTTGATTACGCGTCTTATTTTCGCTTAAAAATTAATATAAATGATCATCTGTATCGATCATTTAATTTACTACAAGTCTTTTTGCTGTCAGAGAATATAGCATTTATAGATAAAATAGTATGCCGTATAAATACCGAAGCTAATACAATGTTTTCTAAAAAAATGACGTGATTGTATAGGGGAGATAACCGCATCAAGCTTGTTGACCTAAGACTGAATAATATTAATCTTATGTCAGTGAGGTTCTTTAGGCCGGCTGCCACTTATGCTTATAAGTGCAAAGTGAAAGTGTCAAAGATTTCAAACGGTTTCGTCCCAGATATGGGAGCTGCAAGAATACAACTGTTACTTTAGAGAAAAACATGAGAGTATGATGTGGCAATATGGGGACAAAAATGATACTTTGTTGTTAATGCACCCGATCCCTACATTGTTAAAGCTTCAAGGCTAAATTTTTTAACACTCTTAAGGCTCTCAGGCGTTAACAACGTATACTTTTATACGGTACAGTATACGTTACATGCCCTTAAGACTTAACATTGTTAACTGTCACTTGCACTGCTCTTGCGCTTGTGCATCATTTTCTATCAAACATCCGGTCAGTGAACAGAACGATTTTACTATAGGCCCAATACGATCAAACGAATACTTTACAAACGAAATTAAAACTTTCAGTAAGTTGAGATTTGTAAATAGTGCTCTAAATACATGATCAAAATGGGTTAGCTTGTAACGAAGTAGGATTAAAAGTAACAATTTGTACATCGGTGTGCGTAATACATCCTTGACGAAGTATGCTTCGTCTGATTGATCGCTTTTGAAAGCACTTAAGAACTTTTAACATTTAAGAAATGTAATGCATTAATAGTGATACGTCTCATTTCCTTTGAAAACATTTATTTATTTGTTTCTGCAAAGTACTGACAAGTTCTTGTTGTACATCACTTATTTTGACGCACGTCACGTCCGATGCAACCTAAGAAAGCATAGTTATATTCCAGGGCAACTTCATTAGCACATTGAAAGCACAAGTTTATTGGGAAAATGAAGGAAAAAAAATCATATTTAACATTCAATAACCGTTCATATATATTTATTTTAGGTATAGTTTTTAAAGAGATTTTGTCCCAGAAGCAACGAATATACAAAAATCATATTTGTGTATGATTCATCATGGTATTATAATAAAATTGTTAATATGCAATTTAAAAAAGTGATAGATTTATCTAATATGACATGCCTCTATTTTGTATTTCTTGGCAGTGTGCTTATGCAGAATATGTCATTTATTCAGAATATGTCATTGAATGTACTTTTTTGGTGTGTCAGAACAGTCGTGCAACTTTGATAACTTGTTTTTGTGGAAGTACAAATAATCAGTGACAAAGATATAATATTAAAGTAGATTTTTAATTAGAGGCTGCAGATTTAATTATGAAATATATTTAACAGGTACTTTAAATAGATATGATTTATGTTAAGAAAGAACCACCTAAAAAGAAAGTCAGTAAAGACAGTTCCACTGAAACTTTGAAAATGCAGCACAATAATATAAACAGTGTAACTGATTTTGTCATCCACTGTGGGTCACATTTTCATAACATGCTCAGTGGCTGATTTGCTGTCTATTATTCAAGTTGTTATTATAGATTTTTATGAGTATATGTTATTTCATTTCTGATAGAATTTTCAAAGACATTTTCACTCTGTTTGACTCAATGTTGATTAGTGAAAACATATTTTTACGACTTCATTGGGTGAACTTTGATTTGATGATGCTGCGTTAAAACATCAGCATCAGAACAAGGAGTAAAAAATTACTGTAAGCAAGGGCTAATCAACTTACAAAATAATTGAGGTGTGTTTAGCTCTAATGGTCATAGACCAGATGGTCTTATGAAATGGTTTGTTCTCCTTTCATCCAACATTCAGTGTATGTCCATCCATTAACACAAACTTGCCATGTCCTAAAATTTCCCTAAAACTTTCTACACATTCATCCCATTCTCTTGTTGGTCCAAATGAAAATACCGGTAGCACTACTCTGAAATCCAATAAGGGCACAACTGTGGCCGTCTTGAAAATACTGTTATCACTACACCTGCTGAATGGAGAGCCATGTCAGTAAGGATTTTTCACCAGAAGATATTTAAATGATGCCAAGTTTCTTGTAAATTAAAACGAATATTTTACATTCAATATGGCCACCAAGACAACCATCATTAAAAGTAATCTGATAGTAAACGTGCCATACTTAAGATCAGATGAGTACCCTACCATCAAATCAGCTTGGGTCAGCTACATGTGGTGTGTCCTTGAAGACACTTTGCTTCAGTTGCCTAAGCATTTAATAACTTGTTGTGCTGTCAAAAAACTCATACCACATAAACATTTAATACGATTGGTCATATTGCACATATTATCATACTTTTTGGACCTTGATAAATATTTTCATAGCTTAAGTTCATATTACCACTATTGGGGAATTCAGTTCAAATTGTACGCATTTTGAAATTGCCATTAGCTTGAAAGGGCATCTTTTATAATACGTAGTTTTTTATACTCGTGTGAAATGGTTAAGCGGTTACTTGGTCATTTGTCCATCATGTTTTGACCGATTTCTGAAATTTTTTTTTTCTGGTGGTTTTTAACCACACAAATGTTAGATGTATTATTAACCACACAAATGTTAGATGTATTATTATTAATGTTATTGGCATTATTATTTTTTGTAGTATAATGATTTTGACAAAGGGCAGGAAACCAATCAAGAGAAATATGTCTCTCTGAGAGGTAAATCCTTGAGGGTCAGATATGAAAGGTCTTCAGATAAATTAGCCAGTGACAACTCGACTGCAACTACTTCACATGATGTGCTTTTAGCAAATTCCCCTACTGTGCCAGTACAAGCAGGCATGCAGACATCATTTGGTGTAGGAAAAAAAAAATTGAAGGTGAGTTATAATGTTGAATCTATTAGGCTGTACAGAGTTATTTTTAAAAAAATTGTTGAAGCTTTTTTTCCATGGAGATGTAACATAAGGTACAAGGAAACTTGTTTCTATTTGCCTGTCAGTGTCATTTGCTCCACAACATAAATATAAAGAATATGGCTGTATAAAGGGTTGAAAACAGCCATTTATTCATAAATGTAAAGAACAAAATCAGTTTGTCAGAGAGGATGGGTAAGCTGCAATAATTTTGTGTAAATATTAATCGGGATGTATTATCACCACCAGTGTGTATTGTTATGACACCAAGAGTTCGATGTGTACATCTCAATCATGATTATATGCCCTTCGGTCTTTAGCATAAACTGCATTAAGAACAATTTGTGTTAACCTGTTTGCACCAATATGTTTAAATTAATTTTATTCCTTTACTTTTAAAGACGTTCTGGGATATTGTGATATGGGCCTTCATTTTTGTATATGTGTAATATAGTGTAAATTCTCTATATTAGACCCTTCAAGCCAGGCGCATAAAACTTCGGTTAGAAATAGTTATGTTTTTATTGTATGCACGCTTTCTAAATTTTTGTTTTAATCCAGATAATAGTATCTGTGATTTTAGAAAAATTTGACAGTTTAAATGTGCGATCATTGTGACAAAGTGACCAACATGTCAGCACATACCATACCAGAACACCTTGGTCATGCATTGTTACCCTGGGATCTATATCTACAACCTCCCCACAGCCCTCACCACCAAGACATTATCCCCAGTAACTTCATAATTATAATAAAGCAACTTATATATATATATATATATATATATATATATATATATATATATATATATATATATATATATATATATATATATATATATATATATATGCGGTAGATGCCCTTTGTTGTACAGAGGGTGCCCTCCCGGTTTCTTCCTCCACCATTAATACTGGTGCCCTCATTTATAGTACCATGACATGCAGCCAGCAACATTTCCTGCCTAATGGTCTGGAAAAACCATTGTGTATAGACTTTAAATGCATATTTAAACAATTCCAACATAGTTTTCACTTTTTAAGCAATAATTGCAGTTTTGATCTATTTTGTAGGTGTAGTGCACAGTGTTCTTTTAAAATTTACCCACTATTTGTAATATTGGTTGCATGATGTTTTGCACATTTGTCTATCTATTTACATCATAGTATGCTAAACAAGAGTTTATCTACATTTCCACGTTGCTAGTTAAATATTTATCTTTATTGTTAGATCCATTTGCTCAATTGACCACATACCGGAAGCAGAAGTCCAAAAGAGTGGAAAACTGGACTGTAATCCAGGATCAACTTTTGAACATTGGAATGGAAGTGACCTTTATGCCTCCCAGCTACATCTGCATCTCGTGTGGTCAGAATGTTGACCAAATATTTCGTTGCATGGATTGTGGTACATCAGCACTATATTGTCAATGTTGCATAGATATTTTCCACAGCTTGCCTCATCTTCACGTGTTTGAAGTATTTAAGGTATAATGATAAAGTAAAAGATTACACAACATACATCATGCTTGAAAGGTTTATTCTTTATTTATCAGAAATCTTTAAATACTGTAAAGTCTTGAGAATAAGCATTTGTGCATATTTTTAAAATAAAGTTTGTATATACTTATTTAGATAGGAATGTATCCAGATGCAACAGTATATAAACTTATTAAGTTTATGCAAATCTTTGGTTAACAAAAGTTATAAGGATGCAGACGGTATAATCTGAACAATAGTGGTATTGAAATAGTCATCCTTATAACTTAATGAAGAAGAAAACAATCAGTAAACTACACTGTTTTGAATTTATTGGCAGAAAATTTTCTTTGAAAGTACATTAAGGTCCAGTTCAGCTTTGACTGATCTCATACTAGACTTCTTTGGAACTGAAACTTCAGGCTGTAAATCTAGTTTTTTTTGTCCAAAGTTTTATCTTTTATATAATAGACTGTGGGATGGCAAGATAAGCACTTTCACTTTTCAAATTTTGTCAACACAAGAGCAAATTTATTCAACTTTAATGTGCTGACAGGTTGTTATTTTCATTTTTACTTTCACAGATGTGTTATTGGAATAAGATTTTAACCATGATTTCACTTTTCACAGAATGGTACCTTCATATATGTTCATGTGAATATACCAGTGTGGACACGACCAGACAATCATAGTTGCATGTCAAGCTATCACCAAGACATTGTTATAATAGATGACAAAGGTAATATGTCATAAGATTGTAATATATAAATAAGTAAATGTTTGAAACCTGAAAGAAGCTGTTACTTTATGTGGTGTGGGAGCAATTGATCTGATATTCACCAGTGAATTTAATCCTAAGATTTTATTCAGTACCCCTGAGTGGCCAAGTGGTCTAAAGCGCTCTCCGTTACAAATCATTGCCATCTCACCTATGCATGTGTTCGAGTCTTGGATTAAGAGAATGTGGATATGTGAGAAAGCTTGTCAGTAGCTTCTCGTGCTGTGAAACTTTTGTGTGTGTGTGTGTGTGTGTGTGTGTGTGTGTGTGTGTGTGTGTGTGTGCCTAAGGTGCAAACTATTCTGTAATGATGGCTAAGGAGGAAGCCTATCATTTTCGGAATCATAAACGTAAAACATAAGTAGTTCTATGGGGATAAAACCGGTTCTCGCTAGCTAAAACAATCATGAAGTTTGAGCGTGTGCTAGCCCTTCCCACCTCAAAATAAGTTAAGACGTTACCATAAAAGGTTAGGAGGTGTCGTGATCTAGTATAAGTAAACCCCCAAAAGATGCTAGCATTCAGCTCGACATCCCGCTTTAACTATATGAGAACTATTGTATTTATTACAGGTTAGACATTTATGTTCTAAAATTTCTTAGAAATTAAGAACCTTTGAAAGTTAAAGTTTTATGATTGTAACCTTCCTATTTGAAATGTTCTTGTGAGTTCTCTTTTTATTCTTATATTATAATATAATGAATTGTTCAATTGTTTTAAGAATTGATATTTATAATATTTATGATAATAGCAAAAAGATTAAAATAGTTACCGACTTCATGTTTAGATCTAATTTAGAAATTGAAATAACCTTTCAGGAATAAAGAATAATGTTTTGTAATCTATTCTAAATTAGTATTTTATCCCAAATTGAGTAAAATATATTTCTTTAAAATGATTGTTGCATTAACAGCAACTGTTTTATAATCTTTAATTTTATTCAGATCTATTATTCGTTAACACTTTCTAAAATGCGAAAGCTACAAACATATGAAGTTGGTAAACTTAAAAGAAAACTATTATAGTGCATTCTGTGTAATTTTCAATGTAAAGGTTTTATGAAGTGTATCTTTGGAATGTAGCATTATATATCTTCTATATCAATTATATAAATAAACAGCTCTAGTTCCTGCAAAAAAACTTAAAGCCAACTACCTATATTAGACTACCTAGTACAAAAAACATGAAACGAATGAATACTGAAATGATGACATTGCCACATCCTCCATATTACTGGTTTGTACAGAATTGTATACCTCTATTTTCTGATTCCGCATAATGTTTATCAGATTTGTAAAATGTTAAAATCATCCAATTCGGTGTGCTTCTGTAGATTCTGGCACTTCGGTGTTATTTTTCTATGTTATTTTACCACGACCGGAACGTTAGGTAACAGACTGACAGTACTGATAACATTTCGCTTTCATCTAGCATCATTTTCAACATGAAGAGGTCACATTTCTAAAACGAATACCGTGAAAGGCAAACGTTCGCCTCATCGTTAACATTATCTTTAATAGCTCATAGAAATGTTTGGAATAAAGGATTTTCTTTCTTTTCGTCATAGAGAAAGTGACTTTTGACCTTTTGACTCCGAAATCGCCACCGGTCCTCCTGACCCCGTGGGTAAACTATTTATAAAGCGTGGTAACTGTAGATGATAGAGAAATCAAGTTCTTGCACAGAAATCATCTGCTTTTGTTCAGTCATAGTGACCTTGACTTGTTATATCTTGCGCCGTTATTGATAGAGTTCTTCCTCATTTAATGTGAAAGCCATCCATAAAGTAATTTATAGATGACTGAGAACTAAAATAATTGTGTGGAAATGAAATTTGCTAAAGACGGACAGATGGATGGACGGAAAACAGCTTACTATATTACTCTCAGACTTAGATTAGGGGTGTCAAAATCACTCGAACTTTAACCCCAGTAGCTGTCCTCGGTCAATGTCATTGTATTATTGCACCTTTCTGAGATTTAAGCAAGGACGGGAATCCGGTACCTGACATCAAGTTTGCTTTTACCCAGGTTTGTGTTATCCTGTATTGTTTTACGGTACGGATATGTTAGCAGTATAATAAGTTATCGTACCGATTAGAATCATGTGATGCTGTAAGCTAACAGAACTTGGTTTGGTGCATATCCTATGCACAACATCTTTCCTTGTTTTATTACCTTAACAAAAATTAATAAACGATTCTTGCCATCAAATATTTATTGTTCCATACCATTTATTGTTGTTGTATCTCTGAGCGAATGTGGAAGACTATACATTGTTATCCTTGTTCATTTAGTTAAGTTCTGCTTTCAGTTAACTGCGTAAGGATACTCTTGTCCTCTGTATTATTACTGTTTGAATTGCGAGCTTTCTGAGAATGTTTGTATTCTTAAATCATTTCTTTAGGTGTATGCATTTGGCTATTCTGGACTTGTCTACTGTTAAAAGCTTATATATTTTTTTAAAAACATCGATGTGTTACAACTTTTCATACTATGGCAGCTGTTTAACTTTAACAACAAAGCTTTTTAATAGTTGATATTTATCAAGTTATCGGTTTAGTTAAATCATGGTTATTTAAAAAAAAGACTTTTCTTCTGGCAAACATTTTGATCAGAAAAACGAATTCGGTTGTCTTACGACCATGTAGTTAAAGTGTGTGTGTGTGTGTGTGTGTGTGTGTGTGTGTGTGTTAATGAATGAATTTTGTATAAATCTTTCTATTTCATTTTTATTTCATTAAATGTAACTATTAATATAATTATATTAATATCAGTATAATGTTTTTGAAAAACATCGTATTTGAGTCGTAAATGTGACTCATGTGAGCACGTGATGTGTATGATAACAAATTCATTACAAGTAAACATTCAGGAATAGCTATGAAAACGATTGGCTGATACTTATTAAAGCTTTCCTAATGTCCAGAAGTATTACGAAATTGCATGCGTCCTCGTGTGCGTGCAATTCAAACAACTTATTAGCTGCTTTTATATGTTTGAGACTTTTGTAAGACGTTCAGAGTCACAGATAGACAGTCGTAGTCGAGTCATACAACTTCTATTACCTTAAAAAAGGTATGTTTGTGCTAGAAGAAGTTATCTGTTCGTATGTCTACGTAGAACAACATGTCTTGTTAGAGGAGCTAACTTCACTTCTTTTTTTCTGAATAATTGTTTTCCTGGAGAACACCATTACTGATTTGGACAAAGATATTTTCCCGCAAATATTCTAAATTGGAATGGAGCAACAGAAACCATGCTTTATTGTGTAAATTCTGGAATTTTCTGTTAGCCTTCGTCTGACATGGTCATCCGCCATTTTAGACCGGAATTGAATTTCAAACTGTGTTTAGAACGTTTTACAGGACTTGTGTTTCTATTATGAACAAACAATTTGGATCGTTTCTGTAAACCGTAAGTCATGTTTAACATATTTATACTATTTCATGTTTTCTAGGAAAATACATTTTTTGTTAAATTTTACAAAGCTTGTTGTCTTCACTCTGATCTTTTATGTTATTTTGAACGAGCCGATACGTAACAGTTGTGATACAATCTATTCTTAAAGGCATGATGGATATATAACACTTAACGAAGAATAAGCATTACACACCATAAATCAAGCTTGACGTCTCAAAGGTTTACAATTATAAATATTAAGATATTAAGTAAAACAAATGCAACATTGTTTGTCAAAAGCAAGACATAGATAAACAGTTGGAAGAGGTACAGCATACCAGACTTAAACAGAAATATTAATGTGTGTTGATATCTTCATACAATCTTTGAGTAAATGATTTTCATTTTACTTACAATAATTTTACGGTATACTCTAAATGTATATATTTATTCCGATTGACGGAGTTCGCTTTCCTCGTAAAGCAAACACACGTGCTACGTACAAAATCACGTCCATTCTTGTTTAACATATGGTGTGCGATATATTAAATGATTACAATTAAGAGAATAACAGTAAGCTCAATTTGTTTCTGCATACATGCATGTGAGAGCTGTTATTTGCTAAATATGAACTGGATTTAGCTTGTCATAAACCGCTATAGAATAAGGCAAGCAAATCGTGGCACGTATACAGTTTTGTATATGTTTGTTCGCATATTCTAACGATCGATATCTTACCTTTAATTTTATTTCATACAGAGGCTGCAAAGAATTTTTGACCGTTATCATTGGAGTGATGCTGGTTCAATTAGCCTTTCACACATTATCACTGCGTTTTTATAGCAAAGAACATTATTAACATTGAGTGCATAATATTCCTAACTGTCATAATTATTGATTTAAAGCAAAAAATGTGTTAGAAGCATGAGTGATAATAAGGAATGAAAATACGTTCAAATCAAGCGACGTTATCTTTCGTGTTCCGGGCGACAGTGGTATAATCCTCAATAAAAACTACAATAATTATAACAGAGTGGTTGCAGTCATCAGGTTTATTACTATTAGTTCTACTTAGGTCACAAACCTTTATTCACTTATCCAAGTATTGGCCTTAAACACATCATAGGTCTCTTTTTCTAGTACTGCTACAATCGTGAAATGTGCATATACCCATATCTATTACAACGAGGAGTTTTGGTCACTTCTAATGTACACCAATATATTTAATGTTCAACGAAAGCCATGAACAAAACAGCATATCAAACAGGCACGTCTACATCAAAATATTTCGTTGAAGGTCTCCACCGTTATCAGTGACCGCCTTTCTAATTATTTGCTCTACATAGGTTACGAACGTCTGAACCGTTGACATTCCAACACAGTTCTCTAGGCAAGTGCAAAAGAGTTACAATTCACTACAGTTGCAAAATTCATCTGAGACAACCATTTTTTCGTAGGCTACCATGGCAAGGATTCCCTTATGCAACTAATTAATAAAAAAGGAAAGAAGGCGTGTCAAATTCGACAAAACTTGCCATGTATCAAGTGACTGTGAGAAGAAAAACCAACAATATACTATATATGTTTACTTACATGAACAGAAACAGTTCTTCAGTAACTAGGTATCGCGATAAGATTGTTTTCAGCTAGCTTACGTTTCAATAAATTGCAACTATGTCCATGAATTTTTTATAAAAAAAATATTGTTAATATAAGAACCATTGACAAAGAGAGTGATGTAGTATTTGAATCATATGTTGCTATATGGGATAAAGCATAATACTTGCGGGTCAATGGGAATGAACATTAGGGTGTCCATCTTGAACGGATGATACTTGGGTAAAAATTGCACTCTAGGTCAATTGAAAATGAATGTTACAGCTGCTAATTTAGATATAAGACACTCTAGTTTTCATATGGCACAGTTAATCAAAGGCATATTAACATGACAACCCTGAAGTGACATGTTTGTACTTAAGGTGGTTCAAGGGAATATGAGGTAAAAGATAAAGGTAATGTGAAAAACATACATTATTTTCACCGACCATTAGCCACTCGTCTACTATTCAATACTTACACCTACTGACAGCATTCACTCATCTACTACTAGCGCATAGTAGAATGCAAAAGAAAGGGTCTAGAGCAAAAGTTTAACTCTTTATAAACAAAACTAAAATTTCCCCTATTAGCCTCTCTTCGTATAACTTACGCAATTATAAGCAAAGCAAACCTTTCTACAAACTGTATATTTTCTATGATCCTTACAGTGAAGTGTAAGAAAAGAAAAGGGTAGAAATATATATATATATATATATATATATATATATATATATATATATATATATATATATATATATATATATATATATATATATATATATATATACAAACATAAGGGTAGAATGGCACATACACGGATAGCAGTGATAACACACACACACACACACACACACACAACTACGAATGTTTAGCTTTAAGTTCTTTAAGACATGCAAAACATAAACACACTATGTAGGCTAACCATTATAGTATATATCTGTTTAAAAAACGGGATGTTAAGTGTTGTTGAACAGAGACAATTAACACTTACCACACAGCTTCACTGTCCTTCTTCTCAAACCTCTCCGCACAGCAGGTCCATAGAATATACACTCTTCAGGTACCTATGCCTTCCACATGGACTCCTCTCTTCCAAATAGCCTTGTTTGTATTATTTTTGATGCCCCCCCCCCATGACTTGGCATATAAAAGGTAGTTTGCATTGAAAACGTTTTAGCAATAACGGTCGATGACTCCGCGATAGTACAGATTTTGACTTGTCTTGCGAATAAGCGACACAATGACCGAGCACGCCTCAATATATAGTCTATAGGCGGATGGGAACTGGTCTGTAGGTTCAACCAGTCAGAGAGTATATGTCCTGATTTAATCATAGCGTGTTTTTTAATTTCCATTCAGAATGATAGTATGACCACATCTGCTAAGGAGTGTAAAATACCAGATGGGAATTACTTCAATTTACATTTGCTTTCAAGCGATTTCTGATAATCGTACAAATTCTTACCAATACCAGCATCAATTTCTCCATCATTTCCAGCCTATGATACTTTCACAACAAAAAAAAAACAAACAAAAAACAAAAAAACAAAAAAAAAAAACCAAAACAAAAAAACAAAAACAAAAAAAACAAACAAAAGAAACAAAAAAAAAACAAACAAAAAAACAAAAAAAAACAAAAAAACAAGGTGAAGTCAGAGAATTTTACAAAAACAGAGATAATAAGAATATACATTTATATAGAAAAATAGTAGTAGTGACTGCTGTTCCTGCTGGCGTCTCATGTGTAGTAGTTGATTTAGTCTTAGAAGTTTTAGATTTTTTGGATGGTGAACATATATTTTTCTTATGTTCCTCGCCCCCAAATGTAATACCATTCCTGGCAAACACCAACTGTGAAGCATATGCGATAGTGGGAGCCGTTTATAAAAGGTCATTAGAAACACACAAACTTGACCTTGGTTCTGTTGTTTACGGATTGGCTTGTAAATCATACTTATAAATGATTGACCCAAAATTCAGCTGGAGACTTATACTCCGAGTGCAATAAACAAGTTTCTTTTCGGAAATATGTAACTGGCTTTCGAACCTAGGTTTTCCCTATTAATCCTCCGCATTTGTCTAAAACATCTCTCCTGTTTAAGTACAAAGGTTACTAGATAATATTTCAACTAATCTAGAATAATTCCTGTTTGTAGTAAGTAGCGGTTGCGCATTTCTAGTTCAAATTAAAAACAACGCAAGTTATGTACATCCGGTTGGGTCACCATAACAACATTAGCGTGCGGAAGTGGTAGTCGGCCGAATGAATCCCATATCGTTTTAACTATTCTCAATATGACTGAAGAGCTGTGCTGATCGAATAATCAAAAGGAAAAGTACACTTTGTCTCCGGCCAACCAAGCCCATGTTGAAGGGTCCAAAAACCAATCAACCCCTTTGGAAGGAATGGGATTATAAGGCCCAAAAAAAGGGGGTCCACCATACTGTGTATTCCGTTAATGGCGATCAATATACAGGGGACTGGTTGGATAACAAGAAAGATGGTTAGTTTTTGTTGGTTTTTTTTTTGCTTTTTAAAACTAGAAATAAGGTCGTTTACGTTAAAATACACATGCAAACTCCTCCTTCTATATAAAGTAAATAAGTGGAAAAATAGATGAAAAAATAGAGATGACTCTACGGATCGAAATATGTACTGGTGTCATTTTCGAGATTTAGACTATACATACTTTTAAAAGACAGTTATTCTGTTAATTTTTTTTTCACGGCTTGTCTTTCAGTATTCTTTGCAACGTTATTATATAACTGTCCCAATGAATGCACCGACAAAAGCAGTGCTAAAATATTTTTAAAATACAAGTTATACAGATCCTGTAGGTACATGGTAATGGCTGTTCCAGCTATAGGTGCCATTTTTAGAATTATATTGCACATACCTTTACATGGTGATTATTCAGTTTATATTGCTCCATGTCAAGCAATATTGGAAATTCATATCAATGTACCAACAAAAACTAAGTAAACATTTTTAAAATTTTAGGCAAGGCCAACTAAGAGCTGAGATTCAGCATAGACTAAATACATAGTTGCATGTTATGATGCCAGAGTGAAAGTGCATTGTATTGGAAAAAACTCTGAACTTCCCCAACACTGCTGATTAGAAGCTACATATGCTTTTCTTGACCAATTTAGTACCAGTTGGCCATTATATAAGTCCATAAAGATCAATAATTCAGAAGCCTTGTGATGACAACTATGATGCAGATTAAAGTTTGCAGCCTGGAATAAAAAGACTTTGTAAAATTATACTTAATATTTAAATTATAAAAGCAATTAAAAGTTTATTTAAGATCAGTAAAGGTACCTACAATACTACAGTGATGTATACTTTTAACAATGACAACTAAATTGTGTGATCCAGTAAAAACAATGCCATACAAAAATTGGTCACAATGAAAACGCTATGTAATTTTTAAAAATAATGTGTACTTTTCCAAGCAATGGTAACAGTTAGATCAGGTGTCTTCTTTTTCTGACCCAGTTGGGTGCATAACTGCCATTGTAAATCTCCACAGAAATTGATAATTTTTATATGGAAGTTTCAGGATGACAACTTATGATGCCGATCACTCAAAAATAGTAATGAAAAGACTTTGCTAAAGCTAGATTAGTGTTACATTTAAAAGTACTTGCGATTTTAACCCAATAAATGTGCCTATAAGACTACATTGATCTACAGAAGAAGAAAAGTATGTTGTAGGCATAACATATTTGTACCAATATATATATATATATATATATATATATATATATATATATATATATATTGTTATTAGGCTTAACGCCATTTTTCAGCACATGATAGCTATTCATGGCGGCCAGTATTAATGGTGGAGGAAGAAACCAGGAAATCACTGGAAAGAACCACCGACCCACGAGAAGCTACTGGCAAGCTTTCTCACATATCCACATTCGCTGAATCCTAGACTCAAACCCACACAGACAGAGGTGAGATGGCAGTGATCCTTAACGGACAGCGCTTTAGGCCACTCCTTTAGACCACTCGGGGCCCCTATATATATATATATATATATATATAGATAGATAGATAGATGGATGGGATGGGATGGGATGGATGGATGGATGGATGGATGGATGGATGGATGGATGGATGGATGGATGGATGGATGGATGGATGGATGGATGGATGGATGGATGGATGGATGGATGGATGGATGGATGGATGGATGGATGGATGGATGGATGGATGGATGGATGGATGGATGGATGGATGGATGGATGGATGGATGGATGGATGGATGGATGGATGGATGGATGGATGGATGGATGGATGGATGGATGGATGGATGGATGGATGGATGGATGGATGGATGGATGGATGGATGGATGGATGGATGGATGGATGGATGGATGGATGGATGGATGGATGGATGGATGGATGGATGGATGGATGGATGGATGGATGGATGGATGGATGGATGGATGGATGGATGGATGGATGGATGGATGGATGGATGGATGGATGGATGGATGGATGGATGGATGGATGGATGGATGGATGGATGGATGGATGGATGGATGGATGGATGGATGGATGGATGGATGGATGGATGGATGGATGGATGGATGGATGGATGGATGGATGGATGGATGGATGGATGGATGGATGGATGGATGGATGGATGGATGGATGGATGGATGGATGGATGGATGGATGGATGGATGGATGGATGGATGGATGGATGGATGGATGGATGGATGGATGGATGGATGGATGGATGGATGGATGGATGGATGGATGGATGGATGGATGGATGGATGGATGGATGGATGGATGGATGGATGGATGGATGGATGGATGGATGGATGGATGGATGGATGGATGGATGGATGGATGGATGGATGGATGGATGGATGGATGGATGGATGGATGGATGGATGGATGGATGGATGGATGGATGGATGGATGGATGGATGGATGGATGGATGGATGGATGGATGGATGGATGGATGGATGGATGGATGGATGGATGGATGGATGGATGGATGGATGGATGGATGGATGGATGGATGGATGGATGGATGGATGGATGGATGGATGGATGGATGGATGGATGGATGGATGGATGGATGGATGGATGGATGGATGGATGGATGGATGGATGGATGGATGGATGGATGGATGGATGGATGGATGGATGGATGGATGGATGGATGGATGGATGGATGGATGGATGGATGGATGGATGGATGGATGGATGGATTGTGGGGCAACAGGTCAGGTAGTACCACATTGGTATTTGTAGCAAAGATTTGTATGTGTATGATATCAGTTACATGGTTTTGTATAATATCATTAACATTAATTTCTAAGCTTACATTTTTGTTTCTTACACTTGTGCTATTTTGTATACAGCTCAGTCAGTGTACTCCTAGATTAAATGTAATGCACTTTGTATAAAGTTGAATTTAGGCACAATATTATGTCTCTTCCTTTCAGCCTATAATAAATAACCAATATAATTTGCAGAATTTTTATAAATTTCTTCTGTACATTTTACACCTGCTTTAGCTCATTCAACCCCCATCCTGCCTGTACGGATGATGAGGCTGTATCCTACTTCTGAACACTCTAGTGTCAAGGTCATTTAGAATATATCAAAATGGATGGTATTACAAAAAAGTAGACTGATGTAGCTCTACAATGATACCAAATAATCTAGACTTTCTACTCGCATTACAAAATGCAGAAAAATACATAGGTTTTGAGACCCATTTTTTTTTTTTACACTAAACATTCACCTATTGTCAGAATCAGGTTTTGTATCATGATTTTAGACATATTGGCAAGTGAGCTAAAGCAGTCTGGTCTGCACTGCATACAGATAAATGAACCTTTGCAAATAATAGAATAAGTTGGTAATTGTGAGTAAGAATTGGCATGGCTCCTGCAGTTATGGAAATCCTGGAAAAATTTGTAAATTACAAAGAGCATTTGAGCATTTCAAAGACCTTGAAAAGTTTTGAAACTTTCATAAGTCATTTAAAGTTTTGTAAAAGTTGTGGAATTTGGTTATTCTGCATTATCTAGTCACATTTTGTATGCCAACACAAAAATGTTACCAGCCTACCGAACTTCTAAAATGAATTTGTTAGAGTAGGTCCCACTAAAATTTCATAGTCTGAATACATCCAGGGATCTTACCACCATTCCAAATCATGGCACTCAAAAGATAATGACCTATCAGATAGGATAAAGTATGCTCAAAGCTAGCTGTAATATATGTTTTTGAGTTAAATATATGTGTTGGGTAAGTATTAAAGGTTATTAATTTACATAGTCTGTATTTTGAAATCAGTACAAAGGTCTTTTAATAGTTTTGGAAAAGTCATAAAATTATAGTTTCTAAAGATTGCAGGAGCCCTGAATCGGACAGAACAAATAAAATGATGGGTCCAATGGGCAAAATAAAACAAAACAAAATAGAACTCAAATTTTTAACCTTTTGCACGTGCACAAGCCAAATAGACAAATGAAAAATGATGATTCTAGCACAACTAGGCATCAGGTTAATCGAAAAGCTCTTGGATTAGCAGATGTAGTTGGATATATTCAGAATTAACCTCTAAAAATGTGTTTCCTACCCCCATGTTTCAGACAAAAATGACAAAAATCTCTGAGGCTGAATGAGCTGAGAATGTACCCTAGTACATATACTCTGGATTTTGTCGGACTACACCAACCATATAATTTTATATTGAAATAAATGTAGTATAAAAAATGGCTAGACTGATAATGCTAATACCGATAATCCTTCCTTATTTGTTGTAGTGCATCTAAATGTAATGAGTATTGAATACAAGGTTTAACAATGCTCATTTACTTTATGTCATCAAATCTTTTCCTTGATTCTCATCTTGAAAGATTCATTTACTTAGGAACATTAGTTTTCTGTAAATGACCTTTATTCTTGTCAAGATGTAATTGTCCTTTTTTGAAATGGCTGACATTTGCTCTACAAAGAAGCAAAATGCTCATAATCTTTCATCAGTGTGAAGTAAAACAAGGCTAAAGGAAATGATCAGAACTTTGGTATCAGTTTTATCAGAATCAGAATACTGATCATAGGTCAACATACAATGCTGCAATATTTTGGTCATTTTTTTTATATATAATACTATGACTAGAGATTTTTGTTAATGTACATACAGATGTTTAAAAGAAAACAAATTGCATCTTTAAACTTGGGTTATGTTAGTTGTACAGCAAATTTTCACAATTTATGTTATATATTCTCAACAAATCAAATATTTAATCTTATTAACTTTATCTTATCTTTGTGTAGCTTAATTTGACATGAAATGGAGGGATAGAAGAAAAGCACATAGAAAGCAGAAGCAGCTTTTGCTTAACTTGATAAGCATATATATATATATATATATATATATATATATATATATATATATATATATATATATATATATATATATATATATATATATATATATATATATATATATATATATATTATGATCTTGCACACTTCTGACAGAAGTATATAATAAATATCATATAATTAAACTGCTTGCTGTAATATCAATACAAGGTGCATATTTCACTACAAGACCTGTAGCCTTGCTGGCTAAGGATCTCTTCTGGAGCCTTGTGGGCTAATGATCTTGTACTGGACCTGCCTGTTGACAGATATTATTTTTCAAATATACTATATATGTGAATTGTTCATACTTTGCTATCACTACAAAATAAAATTCCCACAAAGATTCTCATAAAAGAAATTGTAGGAAGCTAGATGTAAGTTAGATCATCTTGATCTTTCATTTAATTCAACAGATTTCCAAACATTTCAATTGATATTGCATGATGAAAGTTTAAGGAGCCTCTGATGAGAACATGAGATCAAGGCTATCAAATTTATTTCTTATTGCAGGAAAAGGAACCTATAAGTGGAAGGAGAATGATGCAATCTATGATGGAGACTGGAAGGGTGGTAAAAGAAATGGTTTTGGCACATACAGCTTACCTGATGGCAAGGGAGGATTCAAAAAGGAGTATTCAGGGGGATGGAAGAATGATATGAGACATGTATGAAACTTGTTTCAACTTGAATTATGTTTAAACTAAAAATGTTGTCAAAGACAGTGTTAATTTTATTATTCACCCAGTGTCTGAAAGTGGAAACTTAATTTTCCTATCTTGTTTGCATCTTGGTGTCCACTAATTTATTTCACTGATTGGCCAGAATTTTTAATTGGTTTCCACAAAAAAAACATCCTTGGTACCCCCACCCCACTTATCTTTATTAAGAATTCATGAAGCTAGCAATGAAAGAAGTGCATGTTAAAAAATTATTTACATGTAACATTTAAAAAATAGCAATTCCTAAATAGCTAGCAATATAGATTTTACATGTTACAATATGATGTGCACAATGTATATTGATATTAAAATTTTAACAGATTGCTTTTTTTAAAAATTATCCATGAAAAATGATGAAATTGACTTCTTAAGTTAGTATAAGATATCATAAGAGTATGCAGAGTTAACAGCTATATTAAAATATGTGGTTATAACAATATTGTTTGATTATTGCATATGCTCATATCTGTATGTATTTATATCCTTACATGGACATCATTACATAAATGCATTTTATTTACCATATGCTTATCTAATTTTCATCTAGCTAAGGGTATCATTGCCAATGCATTCTCAAGTCACAGTCTCAGATATCATTTGCCTAATTAGGTATCATACTGACCATCACATCTTAAATTAAATGACTGATCGGGGAAAATGCAGCAGGGATATTTAATAAGTTCAGAATATTAGTGTGCTGTACAACAAAGTTTTTTATTAGTAAACATTATATCAGTAGATCCACACACTTAATACAATTATCAAATGCCATTTTATATTCACATTTTGGTATATGGTTCATACAATGGAAAACTGCATTTCCAACAATATGGCAGCTTTCAAAACATCTGCCCTGCAGCAAAGTTTTGATGGCATGATTCAGCCAAAGATCACTTGAAGTTTTAAATCAGAGCTGTATGGATGTTGTGTCAAAGTTTGGATGCCATGCTTTTTCAGGAAGTCTATCACACTGGCATATTCATAAAATAGTACATCATCATGGAAGTTACTGGTATCTTGAGTACTTGTGCATAGACAGTTGGTTCAGTTGTGTATCCTTAGGCAAGACTTTGGAGGCATGAAAATGTCCAATGACACCAGCAGAGTTAGGTGTTGGTACATGGATGACCAAGCCTTTTACATCAAAAAGTAAAGCTTGTACATGGATGACCAAGCCTTTTGCATCAAAAAGTAAAGCTTGTACATGGATGACCAAGCCTTTTGCATCAAAAAGTAAAGCTGGTACATGGTTGACCAAGCCTTTTGCATCAAAAAGTAAAGCTGGTACATGGATGACCAAGCTTATTGCATCAAAAAGTAAAGCTTGTACATGGATGACCAAGCCTTTTGCATCAAAAAGTAAAGCTGGTACATGGATGACCAAGCTTTTTGCATCAAAAAGTAAAGCTTGTACATGGATGACCAAGCCTTTTGCATCAAAAAGTAAAACTCTTGACAATCCTACCATGTTAAGTGATTTGTGGTCTCTACTCATTTTCTCTGATCCAGACTTTATTATTTTCCAATGAGGTGGGTTCAGATTAGTAAATTTATATTTCATCACTTGAAGCAATCTCATTTATAGGTTTCTGGTCACTCATGTCATATTTGGCAAGTAGCTGTTTGGTGATTTGAACCAGAGTTTGTTTTTTAAATCAGTTGTCATCAAATGCAGTACCCATCTTGCACAAACCTTTCTTAGCTTCAAATGGTTCTTCATAATACTAAAGATAGCTGAAAAATTAATTCTTATAGAAATATATTGGCTACTGTATTAGCAGCCACATCCTGCTACAGTGATCTTCCAGATTATGGGTCAGCCTTCCATGGTTTTGCAACCGTCTTTAAATGGATGAAACCACCTCAAAATTGTAGGCTGCAACAGAATTCCAGTTGTAAACTTTATTCAAGTTGTACATGATAACAGTCAGAATGTTCCCTAAGAATGTCCAGATTTTATAGTTGGCTTCTTGCTCATTAGAAGAATTGTTCTCCTCCAACATTTTTAGTTGACTGTCAGTATTTGTGTTATATCACACATAGTTTACTGTCAGTATTTGTATTATATCACACATATATCTCTCCAGTTGTTTGATGTGTTTTATGTGCAGCTGTCTGGTGTGTTGTATGTGCAGTTGTATGGTGTGTTGTATATACAGCTGAAGATCATTATATAGAATGTTGTTTTGTCTACCAACTGGCATAATATTTATTGACAAGTTCAAAGAAAAGAAAATGTATGACAAAATATTCCGAGCTTTTCAAATATCCCTCTCAGCATGAAACAAAGATCAACATAATCTTTGACCCTCATTAAACTCGAACCAGTAATAGATGATTTTATCTAATTCACTGTTCACTAAAATGACTTTTTCCAGGGTTATGGAACTCGGTTCTATAAGCCAACCGAGTACTATGAAGGAGAGTGGTATGCAGATAAACGAAGTGGCTGGGGCAGGATGTATTATGAAGATGGCACTATCTATGAGGGCGAGTGGTATGATGACCAGAGAAATGGGCAGGGAATGCTTCGACTGAGTAATAACTACAGCTTCATTTTTCATCTGTCCTAGGAGTATCTTTCATAATGCTAGCACTTTTCATGATAGCAGGGCATATTTCATCTTTTAACGTCCTTATTTTTGATTTTCTTCATAACCTTAAAGTAAATACACTCTTGAATTTGTGGCATTGTGTTTCACAACATTCTTACATTTGTAATGTATTAAAAATGACTTGGACTGTGGAATGTTTATAGCATTTTCTTGAAAAAACTGAGCATAGCTCCTATTTTAAATGCTTTTTGTAGCTTCTCCAGGATTTTCACACAAAAGGGGTATTCATAAAGGGGAGGGAGTATTTTAAATTTATGAGTTTGATGGATTGCAAGTTTATATGAGAAAAGTTACCTGTGAATATATGCTTTAGAGTATTTTACAACAAATATGTGTGTGTTTGATAAATAAACTTAATGAATAAAGATAAAACTCAAGTTATCTTTATTATTAGCACATTAGCAGTTATTGTGTGATATGACGTTGACTCTGCCTTGTATGCATGAGAATGGTGTGTTAATGGAGGAGACATTATTGGCAGATGCAAAAAACTAGAGATTCCTGTTGTGATTATGAAGTCAGTTAGCCATTACCGTACTGTTTAATCTACATGTTTCTTCAGAGATATTGCAAGTAAGCATACAATTTTCCCATTACAGCAAATGAGAACAGGTATGAAGGATCTTGGAGGGATGATAAAAAGAATGGACCGGGGAAATTCTACTACCTTACAACTGGTCAGATTTATGAAGGGGTGTGGGTGAATGACATTGCTAAATGTGGAACAATGAAGGATTTTAGCAGAGAAGATGCACAAAATCCAACACAATATGATATACCAAAGGTATTAATCCCCAAAATTAATTCATATTACTTAGAAAATTAAAAATATTTATCTCATTTCTCAAAACAAAATAGAGTAACAAAAAGGACAATAATTGGAGAAATGAAATAACTGCATAAAATCAATTCAAAGAACAGTGTATAAATTATTGCCAAAGTGATTAGATTTGAAATTGTGTAGGAATTACCCATAGATAAAAATATGGAGTACATTCTCAATCAATTCTTGTACTATCAAAACTGTCTATGCCCTCTACAAACTCACTATTTGGTTTAATTAATATTGTTTATGTATGACCCTTTCTATTATTATTTTAAAGCTTTGTCTAGATGATTTTATGAGGAAAATATTTAATAAAATTTTTGTTAAAGAACAGTAACATATATACTCACTTAAAAGTCAGGTCCAAACAGCATAGACTCTAATCTATCATTGCATAATCCACTAGCATATCATGGTATATATGTTTTTTTTTTACTAATTAATCCTAATAAACTCCATTGACTCATTATATCTGATCAATTTGGGTCTATGCAGTGGCTGTTTGGTTACATTTGACTCATAAGCTTGTATAAATGGTAGATTTTCTTACAATACTATGTGTAAATATGCAGCTGAAGTTTACACAAAATAGTGGTTGAGAAAGCATGTCATTGAATTTCTTGCCTTTTGCATATACTGGTATACATACTAATTTTTAATTAACTTCTTTACCATTTTCATCATAAATGCCAGTTTTTAATCTTTTTGATTTATTATAGAAAGAATTTAATGTAATTATTTATCAGTTTAATATTAGTCCAATATTTCTTTATTTTTTCAAATCTAGATCGAGTTGGCAAATGTGGATTCTGTTCTCCAAGATGCTGAGGAACAATTCTTACAAGATCAGGAGTGACTAGTTATTTTTAAACCTCAAGACTGAAAGCAGTTGTGTCACAGTTGTACTGAAATTTCTTCTCATTATTTGATTCAGGAATTCATGATTCATCCTAACACTAAAATAGTAAAGGAAATTACCATCTGCATCTAGCCACTTATTGGATAGAATGAACCAAACATTTTCATCGACAGAAAGATAAAAACAGACAAAAAAAAAAAGGAAATTTTGTACTGAACTAAAAAGAATGGCTGAAAGAACACTTATAAATCTCAATGCAGTATAATATTAACAGTAACTAGTAAGCTAAGAGATAAATGAGTCTGTTCATCTCCATCTTAAAATAGTCATGTCTGTTTGTATTAATCAACAACTTGAAACTTATGAAGAAGTTCAGTTGTGTTTTAGTTGTTACAAAGTCAGCATGCCAATATACAAACTTGATTGACAGTCATTATTAAATGTTTCAGAAATGTGAAACTTGTGCTGGCCAACCTTTTGTCGAGTCTTTTAATCTCTCATATAATTTCAAATTATTCTCCCCTTACCAGAGTTAATAGACGAACCATTGCATCATTTTATTAAAATAAAGGAAATCTCTGAAAATATGATCATTTGTTTAGAGTCAACTGGGCTGATACTTAATATGGTGATCAGTTTGGGGTCCATTTTCCTTGTCTGTCCATCTGTATGTTTGTCTTAACTCCAGATTAAGGTCATTGATACAATTTTAATGATTAGGTTTTCCATAAATGCTATAACTTAATTAATATATTTTTAATCAGTTTAACATAAAACATGTACAATATTACACATTTCAGCTGTAGATTTACTTAAATACACAAAAGTCTACAAGTTGACAAGCCGCAATACACTAATGTCTTCCTGTGAAAGGATGTTTATAAATTCACTATAATTATTGCACAACTCTACAAAGGTATTGTTGATGATGCACTTTCGCCATACATTTAATGGCAAGCTTTGTCAAATTTACTTTGTTGTTTCAAAAAAGGTTTGATGCAGCCCCAATTTACTGGATGATTTACTTACCATATATGAATCACACAAGATAGTGACTGAACTTTGTCACACTCTTTTATGATGATTATAATTTCACTTTTTTTCTTCACATGATTAATCGTAAGCTACTTGAGCTAAGATAGAAATGAGAAACAACAGGGATCTTCCTTTCCCTATACAGAAAAAAAAACTCAATTACTTTTAACTGAAGCTTGTTTTCACACTTTGAAATGAGTTATTTTACTTAATGAAAATGAAACTATTGGCAATAGTGTAAGGATATTTATGATGAGGTGTAAATAGGTATCATGTGGGTACCAAAACCAAAAGCCAGCCATTCCTAGAGAGCCCACCCGGTCCCTCGTATAGACTAACATGATTTCATTAGCTAATAGTAGTATGCTATTCAGTTTAAAAATAAATTAGCTTTCATCCTTCATCTGCTTTCGATATTTCATAACAGTCTTTTAATAAGGTCTGTAAGACTACATATACATTGTGTAGCTTGGCATTATTATTTTAAAATTTTTGATATGTGTTTACATTGTACAGCACATTGACAAATGATTCACAAATCATCGAGTTTGCTTACATATCTTCCTGTTGATTGATGGCTGTGTAGATTAAAATGACATGTTAATCACTCAATTTATTAAAATTTAGAAAAATATTTAATCTCTTTGTTTACTTTTTATTCTTGTGAAAGTATAAAAATTACATTTTGTGCTTGTCGTAGTACAATAATTTCCTCAATCAATGATCTAATGGCTTACATAATTATAGGGAGAAAAAAAATGATAAAGAAAATATATATAGTTATGAAGATACGTGTTATTAGAATTTCTTTCTCTCTATGGGTTTTAAATTAAGGTTTAGGGCTATGTTATGTTATTGTGAGACAGAAATAAAGAAAATAACTGAGAAGCAGGCACACAGAGATTTATATAGATAAATTAATAAGTATAAAATTGCTTCATTTACCTATGAATTATGAGCCAACATGTGTAGTGGATTCTGCATAAAAACAATCTATCATTTGCCCAATCAAATGATTTGTGCATGAAAAAGCCATTTGTCCAGAACTAATGGGAGACTTGGGATATTTTTAAGATAAATTGGAATACCCACATAATAATTTTATGCAAAATACTTTATTTTTCCAAGAGATGCTTTTGTCAATATAATTGATCAAGTTCAGATAACCAGTACCAGTCCTGCATAATCAGTGTTCTGCTGTACACATCAAAGACTGGTGTAAGGATCTGTCAGTTAAGGATGATTACTTGGGAAATGTTGGTCTTTATAAAATTAAGATTAAGAAATGATATTGTTTTACATAGCAATTTGTCCAATCAATCCAAAATCACCAAAAAAGTCTACAGGTTGGTGTACATTTCTAGTGCTACTCTTGGTAGAATATCTATCGCAAAATAGGGGTTATTACAAAGAAAAATATGGGAAATGAATCTGGTCACTAACTATTCATAAAATAATGGCTGAATGAATAATTAAAAACTCATTAGATTCACTCAGCATGATGATCATACACTCCTGTTATCAAATACACAAAATAAGTGTATTTGGAAGAATGAATTTTTTGTGGATGACACAATAATTGAGATTGCATCATTCAAAGATTTATGGCATATTGTAAATTAATGAAGATTTCCAAAAGTCTCGTATGCTTTTCAATGGCATTATCATTTCTTCACGCAATTGTTATTGCAGTTAATAAAATTGTTTAAGCATATTTATTTTTCATTACTTACCAAAAAAATTGCAAACAATATACATTTTTATTTCATATCTCTTCCAGAGTATTTCAAAAGTGATATGAAACACATCTGTATCAAGTAATGTCATAACCATGATCTTAATATACTTGAATTACATTTTTTAACACAGATTTTACCAAAACCAACAGCTTAAAAAAGGTCAAGATTAAAATTAAAACCTATTTACAAGAAAACATTGGGTATTTGTTTAGAATGAATATTTTTGCATTTAAAATGTAGGACTGAATGTGTTAAAAATTAAGGTTTAAAAGTCTTGTTTATAAACAGAAGCATGTCATTAACCATTTAGTTAAATATCGAACAAAGATCATTTCAAATATGAACCTGAAAGTGATGAAATTTTGAAAGCTTGCAATCTGTCTTTATGAATGTGTCAAATATATCTCTTATTTTATTGTATCATAAAAATCATAAAAGAATCCTATACCAACTGTTCTGTTGAAATAGAATCTACAATATGCATATGTTTTGTATGATTATGAAAAAAGTAACTTGTTAATTCAAGAGCAAACCCGTTTAATATAATCATACTTCATTCCTTCAAGAACTTTCACATCATTTTTTTGGTTGCTCTTCAGTTAGGTAGTTTATACTTTCCAAGAATTTTGCAAATAAAAAAAATGAGGTCATTGTTATGTAAATTACCATCGTTATTCTAATAAAAGCCCCTTTCTAATAAACAAACATCCCTTTTTTCACAAAAATGAAATTCCTACTTTAACAAGGTTTATATATCCATCCATATCTAAACAGTCATGAGTAGTCTTAATATTACCACTCCCCCTCTCATATGCAAAGCAGGTAAAAATTTGATAAACTTGATTTTCATTTAATGTTTATTTGATAAAAATATTGCTACTTAATGATATTCTATTTTTTGTGATGCCAAGATGGCAGGCATTTTAATAATGCTACAACTGCCAACAAACGTATCCTCCCTTGAAGCAATCAGAAAACAATTTTTAAAAGCTTGACACTTGACAAAGGCAGAACAATGGAGATTGGTAATGTGGTTGTTGTTCTTTTAATATCACATGGACTCAAGGAAATTGCCAAAGATGTACAAGGTCTGAGGGGACGATTCTAAACATTTTGACTTAAAAATTTCCCTTATCATTGAAGACATTGAGAAGAAAGTTTCACATATTGCCTGATCATCATACTGAATGATTTAGAGATAATTATACCTTTAAATTGGCTGTTGCTTACCAGGTATATATTTAATGTGGCTGTTGCTTCTAATGTGTTAACTGACACTTTGCCAGCCTTAGCATACAGGTTTTGTAAATACTGACTGACTCCTGGCCCTAACAAAACTGGATGAATTCTGCAAGTAAATAATGCTTTCCTTGGTAAAAGTTTCATTGAGCAGTCACTGTTGATATGCTCAAGTAAACTCTTAAAACGGGGAGAAGACAGTTGTTTAGGAAACACCTAGCCATTGATCAGACAGATGATCATTATATACATGACTTTTACATAGGAAATTTGAAATGAGGAAATTTGAACAGCTGTTGTGACTAGATGACAGTTGGGACAGGTTTGATTATATATACAACACTTTTTACACAGACAAACATTTAAAAGAGTGATGAAAATTCTATAAGAAAAACTTGATGTCCAAAGCAAAACATAACAAAGTAAACTAGACAGATATTTACACAACACAGACCTTAAGAAACTTTTTGGTATGTTATGAGGTGCATCAGTTTATGATACATTGCACAATATGAGGTGCATCAGTTTATGGTAAAGTCAGTTTTGTAAAATTGTATCCAATGTTGGCTATTTATAATTATGTTATGAAAATGTATCAGTTCATTGATACGATGTATAAAGTATCCCATTTGATTTTTTTTATGAATCTGGAATAATTAGTTTGAACCATGGACAGATGGATGAAATAAAGTTCCATTTCTTCTCTTAAAAAATAATTTTCACTCATCCTAGCAACAGACCTTGTATAGTTACCAAACTTTGTGTATGGTATGTTTTAATAAAGAAGAAACCCATTAATACTAGCAGAACTGTAAAAGTCAAGGTTACTGTGATTCAAAGAAAAAGAATGGTTTGTTGCATATTAACTGTAGTTCCTGCACCAGTTCCTGAAGCAAACTTGGTGGATGGCCTGCAACTGGCACATTACCCTGTAAATTATGTGATTGAAAGATCAAAGCTCAAGGTCACAATAAGTTAGCAAGGAAACAAAAATGTTCCTGCACAGTAAATTTAGTTCTAGACCATGCACCAAACTTGTGGATGGCTCATATGGAGAGGGGAGGGGAGGAAACCTGTTGACTTGTGGCATAAAAAGCTGAATGGTCAGGGTCACTTTAGATCACACACACCAAGTAGTGTACAAAAGTTTCAATACAGTAATTATACATACAAATGAATATTTTTCTTGGTCTTTTCAAAGTAGATAGTTTTAACTTATATGTCATATCAGAGGAACATGTTATATAATAAAATGGTGCAGATTAAAAAATTACTGGAAATAAGTAGCATAGTTTGTCATGATATAAGATGTATTATTATTATTATTATTATTATTATTATTATTATTATTATTATTATTATTATACTAACATATATCTTCAATTGCATAAATGTTCTATATGTTTATCATCCTGGTGGACATGCAATAAAACAATTAATTTCATCAGATAATATGGGACACAATTTAGAATATGAGCAGGAGTGGAGCACATGCTCCACTCATTATTTTCCATGTCCGTCAACCCAGTGTGCATATAATTAAACAATTCATTTTTAATGAAAAGATCCAATTACAGGTGATAAACTAATCATGATATATATGGCAGGGGTCATGCTACCAGGTGAAATGGGCAAAAAAGTTGCCTGAGAACTGTAAACTTTGCCTTCTTCTGTTAGGAAAGCAACCTCTCTTTTTTCAGACATAAAATGGCTGTAGATTATGACTTTTGAGATGCCCTATCACTGTAGCCAGTAAGTTCTGGCACTGTTGTAATCCAAGCTGAAATGCATCAATATGTAAATAGTAACTTTCTTTTCAAAAATGTATTCAGTGAAGAGCATTTTCTAATTTTTTTCTTGTTTTTATGGAGATTTAACTGCCTTATTTGCATATTTTCTTGATAAAATCAGTTTCGAACCATAAACGAACTTGTGATGGCAGACATCGCTACATATATGAAATACCACATCATTAAACTGTCTGTATTCATAAATAATTGGGTAAATAGATTCAGAAAAATATATAATATAATGAAAACTAAGTTTAAATATTATGTGATAGGTGATTTAGCCTAAATATTTAATAATATAGGTAAAACACATGTGACAATCTCTGTTGTGGAATTTGAAACAATGCTGCAAGGTCAACGTTGTTTTCTGACCTACCGTAATTAATTTTTGTCAAATTACAAAAGAGATATATAGTAGTGAAGCAAATACTATTTAAACCAATGCATATTGTTATTATCAGTAGGTCAACAACTAATACAACCATACATATGCAGTTCTATTAATAAATTTGTTGCAAAAAAGCAAGAAAGTGAATAGTAATATTAAGAAAAGCCCCCTTTCTAAAAATAGACCCACTCGCATGGTGCAATGTGTCTTCTTGGATCCAGTTTAGTTATCTATCAACTTAGTGCTTCTGTGTGTTGTCTATGAATAGTTACAGTAATGTTTTATCTGGAGCAAGGAAATCAGGAAAGAGAGTATGCTTTGAAGTCGCTTGTGCATGTATTCCTATGTACATGTATTAGGAGTTGTTTCAAAGAATGCTTGCAATCTTTTATGACTGCAATATTATACAAAATTTGTAACAAATTAAAATAATTAGGTGGTAGTTTATTAAGCATTTTTACCAACTTGTAATTACAAGACTCTAATCTTGTTCCTGCATTCAGTTAAAATTAACTACAATGTAAAGCTTCTGCTGTGCTTTTTAAGTCATATGGCCAATTTTCCTGTATCTCAATTCAAACAAACATATACTACAAGTATGAATAGAATGGGTATACATAAAATAATTTTTATACATGTACAAAATGGGTTGATAATAAACATGATGCATATTTTTCAACTTAAAAATAAGGCATTGCTTAAAACTTAAAAGCATACTGAGAAATGGAGCACATAAATAAAATAATGCAGCTATATATATATATTGCATTTCTTGCTTTGGTTTCACTTCTCCCTGTTTAACTTCCCCTTCTTCCTGTTTAGCTCCCACTTCTCTCTGTTCTGACCAAAAGCAGACACTTTTCCTTCAAATTTAAGTCTAGCTTGATCGCTGACATGGTAACAAAAAGAGGATGGATTGTATTACTAAACAATATTTCTACTTAAGCTGAAAAATGTTCAAATTTTCTCATCATATGTGGCTTAGCAATAAACATATATGGTTGTTTCCTAAAATGCAAATAATTCTTTTATGTATACTCAACAATAAAAAAGAAATGGCAAAAGCAGAAAAAAGTAGTTTTGTAAGAAAATTTTTCAAATAAATATTTATATAGGGAAGAAATTAAGAAAACCAACACTGTTTCAAAAGTTTATTCTTGTTTGTGAGGAAACTTCATTTAAAATGACATAGATTATTGTGCATTAACAAATAAAGCCTATTATATAGTCAAGTGAAAAACAGTAGATGATAGTTATAAAGTTACTTTTCATGATTTTTCTTTTTGCCATCCTGCCTATGGGTGTTCATATGAAGATATTACTGGAAAAATGCACTTTTTGGAATATCAATGCAATTTATATGGTTGAATTGGTTATTTGACATGAAAGGAAAACACATTTTGGTTACCACTATAATGTTAAGTTTTCATTGTTGTAATTTATTGTTAGCACGGTTTTCAAAAGTTACTAGGAATATAACTTTATTTTGTATGGAACTGTTTATTTTTAAAAATGACCGTCTGAAGAGCATGAAAAATAAATGAAATCATCACAGATCATCTTTAAAATTGGTCTAATTATTTTTTTCAAATGTGGGCAAAATCAGTTAAAAAACTTGCACTACTATCAAAGTCTCAGACAGATTCCTTATAAACAGTGTCTGGACTTAGTAATCAGTGTTTACAAAGCAAAAAGCTTGAGGCTGAAAATCATAAACAATAATGTATGGAGACTGGTTGACTTCTGTGAAGCAGTAAAGTTTAAAAATCTTTCTGCATGGATTTTTTTTCCCTAAGAAAAAGATTCATCAACTGCACAACTACACCCTACCTCAAGCAAAAAAAAAAAAGAATATGAATCTAATAAAAAATTGAGAATATTACTCCAATTAGGTTGAATGAATATTTAAAAAGATTCCATCACAGAAATGTGATAAAACTGACACTAAATTGCAGAGAGTTAGTTAAAGAAATGAAAATTGTCACAATTATTAACTGTACAGGGTCTTAGGGAAATTTTATGCAAATTGCAATATGAATGAACAAGACTCCTCTACAGCCAATTGTAAGACTTGTTCCACCCCCATTCCCCACTTTAATACATGATCATACACAAGCACATTAACTTGATAACATCCATGTTTTCTGGATAATGTGTACTCAACATTGAAACTGTTTTATAATTTGTATTAATTTCTTATGAAATATGCAACATAACAGCTTCTGCTATTATGGTTGCAAAATACTGCTTTTTTTTCATTCAGTTAATTGCTTATATGTTCAGTTTTATTCCTGTTACGTTTGTATTCTGTGTACATTAAGCCAATACTTTGTAGGACATCATAATAAGATAATGGAACAGATCAATTAGAAAATGTGTTTATAAAATAATTTATCAATAAAATCATGTGATAATTACATTTATTGCACACAGAATCTATACAGTTATGTTAATTATAGGTATGCTTAGGAAGATATGGATAAACAAAAAAAATGTGATGCCTGACATTAAATAATTGAGAATTCTAACAGGCTCTAATCGATTTAATCCTGGGTCTAAAATCACATAAAAGAAAAAACAAAAGTTTTCAGCTTTAATCTCATATGTATAATATCTTAAACAAAGGAGGCATGATTCCAGATTAAACAGCTAATTACATCATATGATATAGAACAAAGCAAGGACTTTCAACAAAATGTCATCAGTGTTGTACACACAAATATGGTTACATTGATGCATTAGTTAAAATAGTGCTACTACTTGACTAATTCAAACAACTAATATCTAACAATCAAAAGCAAACCACTGGCATGAAAGATTTTTTTTTAAAAAAAACCCATTAAAATCAATACAAATTTAGGTGCTTACAGCAAATATTAAAGTTAGACCAATTTTTTTTTGTTTCTGGAGTTTGATACACTTATTGGGTTAAACTACAAAAAAACACCAAGAATGCAACTTTCTTTCAGTTGTAGAAAAAAATATTGACACAAAATTCAGCTGTAGAAATGCTGCTGTAAAAATGCAATATATTAATAAGTACAACTATTCCTAAGTATTTAAATTATGAAAACTGATATAAGCATATAATTTACAATAGAGTGAGTGATTTCTGCAACAAGCATTTTATTCTGGGGTCAAATATCCATGGTATTTGTAGACATGTACACAATTAAGAAACTAATGAAAATGAAAAAAAAAATAGCAGACAATTTATGACAATAAGATCTAAGGAACCCCATATTACCAGACAGAAAAGTAAAAAAAATATTTTTGCATGAAGTGAAAATGGGAAAATAATACATCACAAGATTTCTTCAGTGTTACAATTGATATTTTCCTAATGTTCCATATACCCTTAAAGAAACCCGTATCAGTGTTTTAACAAAAAGTGCAACACACCATAACCATACATTTGACAGAATATAGGTGATGAAACAGGTAAGAAATGAATATGGCATAAAACTACCCCTTTCAAAATTAGCACATTTAAAAATATTCTGATCAACAAGAACATTCAATTGTAATATAGCTGTCCAAAAACACTAATACTACAATGACCCAATAACAAATTGTACAATAGGTGAGTTTGGTCCATCACTATCAAAAGACACATTCCGAGATCCGACACTGATTCTTCGGAATCTACAGACTGATCCACTGGATGGGTGACGCGCTCGTCCACATATGCACAAATCTTGTTGCTGATCTTTATACTGGACTTCAGATAAGCTTAATAGTTGCTTGTGGACTAAATTTGCATAAAGTCCTTTCTTCAGCAATAGCTGTTTGTGATTTCCCTCCTCTACTACACAACCTTTATCAATCACAATAATTCTATTAGCCCGTTCCACTGTACTTAGTCTATGGGCTATTATTAAAACGGTGCGACCAGGAAGGTTCTTGTATATTGCCTGCTGAACCTGAGGAAAAGAAAATGCACACAGAATTAAATTTTATTAAGCAGATTTTCAAAAATTATTTAATTTAACAATGATTATGCAGACCTCTTTATCTGTTAACAGCCCTGATTAAGACTTTATGCAATCTAAATTTCAAACCATTTATCACAATATCTGGACACTGATGTCACCAATGTCAATCAAAAATGATACATTGTTTGAGTGAATTATTTGCATCTCTTTCAGATGCAAGTCAAATAAATTCAACTCTCTACAAGAGATTCAAATGTAAATGTACTGATACTTCCCAAAAAAGTACATTTATGACAGACAAACTGTGGCTAGTTTTGGGGAAGAATACATCTAAAAAATACATGCGAAATTAATACTTCATGATGCTGCAACCATCATGGAAATAGTATTTAACGTTATATCTGCAACTTTATTTTTATGAAAAAATGAAATTATATCATTCAAATTCAATAGAATCAAATCACAGCTTATACTGTGATCAGTGATAACAAATCATTGTCTTGTTGTGGTATCAATGAAGTTAAGGTGGTAAAATAACCATGGGCTTGAGGGCCATTAAAAAATAGAGTCCCTAGAAGGGACTGATACTTTACTGGTGAGATGAATTTCAAGGAATTCAACATAAGACCATTTCTTCCTTTTCGCCGCTGAGTAATGAACACCACCTCTGATATTTTTCAGCAATAACAAGATTTTCAAATTTGATGCTGTGAGAGATATATTGGATGTCAAACTGGCACCATTTTTTTTCTAGGACAAATAATCAATTCTAATAACTTACCTGTAGGAAGGCCAAAATTTACTGCCAATACAGGTAAAATCACTGAAGCATCACTTATAGCAACTACAATTGTCTAGAAATGACTTATCTATGGAAAGGCCAATTAATTTTGGCCAATTAATTTTGGCTGCTTATACAGGTCAAGCTACTGAAGTATTGCTTTAAGTATTTATATGATGAGCCAAATGCTATTGAGTAAATCATGTGTAAAAAACTAACCTGAACTTGTTCAATCAAGGGTGAAGCTATACAATAATATAAACAAATTTTCCATATTCAACACAAAACCTGCACATAAACAAGGAACTGAAGAGTTATTATTTATACTTGTGAAGTAGAGTCTACAGTGTCCATTATAAGAAGATTACTTTTAAGAAATGCCCAATGACAATCTATACAAGTAAAATCAGTAGCAAGTCATGTATATGATTATGAATTAGACACCAAAACAAATAATACAGGAACTGGACTGTGTGTATCCTTATTCTGCATAAATTATACAGAAATACTGAGTTTTATATATCTTCCCCCAGACTTGCACTTATTAATACAATTCTATTAATGTGAGGGGATGCCATTGCAACCTGGGCAGGTATATATCAAAGGTGCTTAAGTGTGTGCAGATGGTAAAATGGTAACACAAAAAGATAGGAAACGTTGTCGCCAGCAAAAGGAAGAACAGAATAGTTTTAAATTTATATATGGAGTATACTTACCTTCAACTTCTTCTAAGGTAGACAACTACAAACTGTTTGTATGGATTTTGCAAGGCTTCTCTCTCTATAGAAAGCATGCTACTCAGCATGAGTGGATGCAGTAACTAACAATTTTACAGGATCTGGCACTAATCCTGGTATCAAGGGAAGATCACTCTGATGCCTAGGTAGGCAGGTAACTTTTAGCTTTTTAGAATAAATGTTTTAACCTGGAAGGGTTGGATTTGTGAAGTATTTCTAGTTCTCCTAAGGTATTATGACTGGGTAACATATTTTGAAGAAGAAATTTTTACAATGTTATCAAAATCCTGATTCCAGACAAGAAGTCTATTTTTGCTCTCTTCTAAGCCTCTTTACTGGTTATGTGTTAGGTAAGGGTACAATCAAAGAATATTTTAGCTATCCATCTATTTGATATGTTTTCACCAAAAATTCCATATTTATTGATATAACTTTGTTGTATTTGATGTAATCTAATCCAATCACAAGTTAACATAACTATTAACAAGGCACCATCTATGATGCACCATTGTGGGATTTGTGCTATTTGAAAATAAAAATGCTGCAAAAAAAATCATGATGTAAACTGAAAATCAAATTTTCCAGCCTTAACATTATTTCTTCATTAATACACTCATATATCCTGAAAATTGCTCACTTATTTCACATTTTGCATCAAATTTCCTCCATAAATTTTCAGTTCTTGAATAGACCCTGCCAACTGCCCATCAATGTATACTGCAATGATCTTTGTATTTAAAAATTCAGTGAATGTTTGCTTTCACTTACTTAATGAGGTCACCAAACAGATACAATGATAAAATTTGGTTGTGACCCTTATGACTTAATGATACAGCTACATGATTTTGAAGTTATGGCACAGAAAGTGGTATCTGACATATCTTCTAATGATCATGTACAAGTATATGGTGATTAATCCCTTAATCTCAAATGGATTTAAAAATAAAAAAAAAGAAATTAAACTGTGATAGAAAATGTAATATACTGACTCTTCACTTTGACCTCAAATATAGGATTTCCAATGTGATATGTGACATATCTTCTAGTGATGTTATTAAGGATAGGATGATTCATCCCTTTAGCTCAAACAGTTATCAAGTTACACAGTGGAAGCAAACGTTTAATGCACAGATGGATGGTTGGTCAGATGGACGGATCGAAACATGGATGCTATGTTCCCACTTTTCTTCAAGGTGAAAACATTTCCCAAGGAAGAGTGAAAACTAATCATAGCACAAGATGATATTTAGAACTAAGACTCAAACTTCCTACTTTAAAATCATTCTATAAACCTGGAATGCAAATCATAATATGTCATCATATTTATTAAAATGTAAGGTACAATCTCACTCAACTACTGTGGACATTGTTGCAAATTTTTTTGCTGTTTAAACAGCAGAATCCTTGCTCAAAAGAATAACAAGCAACTTAACTTAATCAAAATCACTTGAGATCAGAAACAATTTGCCAATCTTGTGACTTTTTTCCTGCAAGTGATCTTGACCTATGAAGTAGGGACCTGCCTGCTACAAGAAGTGGAAAATTTCATCAAAATATGTTTGATTAGAAAGAGTCTACCTGGACAAGGAAACAGACTACTGACTTACATAATCCCTTCTGATTTTGACCTTGTGGACAAGGGATAAAAATGAATACACAAAACACTGTCAAGTCAAGATAATATAACAGAATATTGTTTCCAAACAATGTTTTTATACCCATATACACACAAAGGTTAATGATTTATATCTTCCCTTTCAATAAACATGACCTCAATGATGTGTGGGCATAGCTTTAGAATGTGACACTCTCCAGTGATGATATATAAGTAGTTGAAGTTTCATTCAAACAGTTTCATTGGTTCCAAGGTTATACTCCAAACTATGTATCTTAGTTACATTTTTCCTTGCTGTAACCTTGACCTTTAGCCATGTGGCATGGCTATAATGTGTTACACAACAGCCATACATGATACACAATTGCTAAAGTTTCATTAAAATATATTCAATGGTTAAAAAATTATATTGTAGACATAAATACAATTCACAGTTATATTTTTCCCTTGTTGTGACCTTGATCTTACAAAAGAAACAGATGGGCACATGGCTGTGGCATGCAAAACATAGTCAAGTCATGATATATTCTAGCTAAGAATTTCATGAAAATATCATCAGGAGTTCTAAAGGTATACTCCAAACAAGGACTCAAGTCACAGAATTACATTTTTCCAAGCTATGACCTTGCTTTCATGCAGAGGGCATAGCTATGGTACATGCCACACTATCTAGTATGATATATACTTGGGCATAGTTTCAAATAAAGAAAACAATAAGATAAGAAAATGTTAATGGGGAGACAACTTTATGATGAATGCCATAACAGAATACAGCCTATCATAAAACACATGTATACAAAGAAAGCCAGTGTTTCCTACCTGTACTATCCTACCTGTACTATCAGGAAATAACACTCATTAAGATCAATGCACCTATCAAATTTCATAACAGTACAGGAATGGCACTGGACTTAGCCAATTTGTATTGGTGACAAAATATACCATCTGGCAAATTGTTTTGTGACAACATTTTATGAGCAGTTTCAACTTGTATATACAATCTTGGAATTGGGATGGATAAATTCAATAGCACCATGAAAGGAAGCCGAAAGCTTAGATATAAAATGCAATGGATGCTATCTCGTTACAAACAAATCATTTGTTCATATTGGCAAACATGTCTTAAAAGCATGCTTTTACATCATAATCGGATGATGCAGACAGTGGCATGAGTACTGTAAGCTCTGATACATTCAGCAATCATGCTATCGGATTAGCTACAATCAATTACCTGGGAAGACAGGAACACAAATGGCTGCATTCAACCAAGTGAGCATTCTATTTTGGGGTGGATGGGATTGGTTTGTTATTGTTTTTTTTTAAATGTACCCAAAAAGTAGTTTTACTGAAACTTCAAAGAAAACTGATTACTTTGAAGCATAGATTGTTCTGTATAAATACTAATCCAATGGGATAAAAAAGTCAGTCTCAATCAATGCTCTACTACAATTGTGTGATGTTACCACCTCAATAATGAACAGCATTTGTTTGTTTCTTGAAAGTTTGCCATTTAGTGATAATTTTAATAACACATGCACCTGTCATCAAAGCAAGCCGACTACAATTTTTAATTAAAACAAAGTACCTTTTAAAAAAGAAGCCAACATCAAGCATAAATAAAAGCAATGGAAGTTAATCGGTTGTTGCATTTCCCAAAGTGATTCAAACACTTTTATTGTGCAGTGAAAATTTCTCCTTTGCAGGAAAAATGCTCAGGTTTATGAATGTTACTACATGCAGCATAAAACACAAATTAAATTTTGAATCTTTTGAATCCATATATATATATATATATATATATATATATATATATATATATATATATATATATATATATATATATATTTTTGATCACAAAGATATTTGTTAAATTTATTATTTTGTTCACATGTTTTCATTTCCATATTAACAGCCTCATTCCCTTGGTAGCCTTGGCAACATGTTTCTATCTGACCAAAATCTAGGCCACATATATATGGCATGTAACCAACTACAAAGCCATGTATATGTTGACAGTGGGATAGATAAAAACAAGGACTAACATTTTTTTTACTCACAAGTTATATTTTCTAATGGGATGTGAATGATATATGAATTTTCTAATGTGATCCATAATCAAATTTATGGATTTTTTTCATATACACGTACAGTACTTTATGCATTATGGATTCTTCTACAAAATTTTAAGTTGTCAATAATGGTGTATTTCAAATTAGTTTTGCTTTCAATTAATCAAAATTTCAATTGTTATTTTCTGTCAGCGTAATTCTTACTGACATCAGGTCACCTCTTACAAATTTCACCTGTATGCGAAATTTGATTTCTGTAGCCTTCTCCTAATTATCTCTACATCCTCTCTAGTCGATAATATTACCTTGGTAACAGGGATATCAAAATAAATCTGTAGTACTGTATTATGAAAATGGTGACATTTTTAGAAAATTGATGATAAGATACTGAAGCTGTTCATGCTTATACCTACAAAAGGTAATTTACAAATGGATGCATACATCATGTTAATATGTTGCCTGCATGACAAGGAATTTTTAAAACAAAGTACCATGTATTCGGACTCGGCATCGAGAGCACTTGTTGCCTCATCCAGGATTAGAACTGTGGGATTTCGAATCAAGGCCCGTGCAATTGCAATTCTTTGCTTCTGGCCACCTGCAAAGGCAAATAAGGCATTTATCAACATTCTAAGTGCAACTTCCATGTCCTGCATTTTTATTACATGCCTCCATCCCAATTACAAGTCTAGGGCTGAAAACTCACAAAATATTTACATAAAGTCACTGTAATTGCAATCTGTGATTCTCTGACTTTTGATTTGATCTCCTCCCAAAGACCCTATGAGAGAGGGACCCAAGTATCCTACCCATTTTGCAGATGGTCATTACATGGGCAACATATGTATTATGCTTGGAGAATTTCCACCCAGTGATTTAGGATGGATGGACATAGACTGATGGAGACTACCACAACATTCACTTGTTTAAACATGGAGATCAAGGCAGACAAATGACCTACAATGCATAACTTTTGAACCTCCCTTCATCTTTCTTACATGTCATTTAGAAAAGAAAGAATGGTATAAAAATTGTCAATTTTCTCTTCATTTCAGTATTTAAATCTCAAAAGATATATCAAGTAAAAGGTTTGCACCACCAGATAGCTGTATCTCAGTTATGCTGCTAATTGACCTATTCTTTTCAATACAGAGACTAAACTTTAAAACCTTTAATTGATTTGTAATTGGTTAACAGTAGTACATAAAAGATCTTACCAGTTTCTTCCAAAACAAAACCTTCTCATGTGTCAACTTTAAGCTGGGATGCAAAGTCTATATTTCAGGAAAAACAAAACTTGCCCTGAATAAATTCTTGTATGCTCAACTTCATTGTTCTTTCAAAGGAATAAGTTTTCAATATAAAGATCTATTTACTTCCTGTGTGTTTGGGAATTTAAAAGTCCTCAACAAAATTTTAATATTTCTTTTTCTAAATACCCCTTTCCTTCATATGATGATTCCTTTCTCATAAACAAAATTTTTAGCACTCATAACAGCAATTTTCAATGTCAATTATATTACTCGAAGAATACTAACTCAGTGACATTATGTTAGGAATATTAGGCAGCTACCTTGTGAATCCAACCATACTAAAAGATAAAAATGGTATTTTCCTGTCTATTTCATAGACAAAGGGCAAAACTCTTGCAGATTACCACCCCTTGCCACTGCTGTGTGTCACTAGCTTTTATCTGAGCGATATGCTAATGAGGTTACTTGCATGGCGGGGTGGTTAGGTTATTTTTAAAAAATATGATTTGGCCAGAATTCTTGGAAAAACATAATTCGCTTAAATATTTGCTTTCTGATTCAAATACAATCCTCAATCACAATTGCATTTAGGAGAATAGGAAATAGGAGGAGAGATTGCTGAGCATTCAACCTCTACCTTGGCGATCTTTCTAGGGAATGATGGCTGGGTTCCCCATGTGAATAATAACCCCTTCTCTTAATTAAATAAGCAACAGAGCCTAGGTTCATTTGATCTGTGTCCCTTACAAATGATTATGAAGATAAATGATGAAGTCTTACCTAAAAAAATCCTGGGAAACTGATAGGCTGTGTTGATAGATTTAATTGGGTCTGGTGGCCATCGGTACTGCCACCCCCAGACATACCAGATTCAAGGTTTGCCTCTTCAAGCTAGATCTCTGAGATAAAACTCGAGAAGGTTGACTATATGCTAGCCAATAGCTTCCATCATATCTCAAGTAAAAATGTTACATCTAAACGCAAGGCTCATAGAGCTGGCTCAAATCTCATGGGTGATAATCTTCATGAGGCAACTCTGATCTTGTGTGACCACAGAGTACACCAAGCGTATAACCCTCATCAGTCATGAAGCAAGGACTTAAGGGGTGATATCCTGTTTCCTGGATCTCACCAGAAGGAAGAGATGTCTGCTCATGCCATGTAACCTATTAACCTATTTTTGGCTACAAAGCCTGGTTGTGTAACAAGGGCCATCCAATCTGAACTGAACTGTAAATAGCTCAGGTCAATAGAAAGGGCATGCAGCTCACTTATCCTAAGCTATTGTATGATAGAATCTTGTCTTGTATGATAGAAACTTAAGCAAAGTGTGGACATGAGGTTCAAATTTATTTGAAATGAGCCGTGTTAAAACCAAGACAGATTCCAAAAAGGAAACAATGTGATGGGTTTTGATCAACTGAGTTCAAAAGTGGATAAAAGATCTGAAGATCTTTACCATGCCCAATATCACAGCTACTATGATGTTGGAATGTGTCAGATATCATGGAGAGATAGCCTTTGATAGTAATTAGAGACAAATGTTTTTCCTCTAAGAGCCAGGCAAATAAGTTGGCCAGTGGAGGCAGAGAGTCCATGTTATTGGTATGGCAACAATTCAAAAAAATTGTGCCATTTTTCCTTATAAACTTTCTGTGTAGAGGGTCTTCTTGCTCTTGAGATTCTCTTTTTATTTCACAAGGCTGTCTTGATAACAGCCAGATGTGACCATGGTTACTTGAGAAGATTCGGATTTGTCAGAATCTCCCTAGATAGATCGCTAGATCAAGTTCATCAGTGATCCAGTGATTCCAACTTGTCACAAAAAGATAAATCATTAGATGCTCCCAAAATGTGCAGATCTGAGTGAAATACTGATCTGCACGTTGATATGAAGATTGTTGCATCAACATAGAAACTGCCAAATCATAACACCCAGATCAGGTGATTTGCTGTCCCTGTTTAAGAAGATAGGTCACCACCAGAGTTGCTGGACATAATGAGGGCTGTTCTGCCAGAAAGTGGATCTTTGCAGAAATGAAAGGCACTGATGACAGCATTCATTTCTAGAAGGTTTCTGTTAGAGGCCATTCCCCTGGCTCCCATGTGACAGTAGTGAAGTCTGGTAACAGGTGGGCAGCCCAAATGTACATTCTTGCATTGGTACATACCATTATTTTTACTTTTGGCTTTTCCAGCAGGATCCTCATGGTCAGCCAACCTGGGGTGTGCCACTGACATGGGAATAGTCATATCTTTGGTGTGATGATTACTGTTTGATCATGGGTACTTGAAAATGGGTGCTTTTGTGCTAGCAACATCATTTGCAAGGGTTGCATAAAAGATAGACACTTGTTCCCACTGAGTTTCATGAGTTACACAGGGTGGTTAGGAAGATCAAAATAGGCATCTTCCAGATTGAGACTGATGGCATGTTCATCCCTTTGGATGGAGATTCAGAATGATCACACTGTCTCCATCTTGAATTTCAGCTGTGCAATGAATCAGTTGAGATGACTCAAGCTGATGTTCAGCCTCAACTTACTGTTCACTTTATGAATAAGAAACGGCTTTGAATAAAACCCCAGTGATTGTGACCCTTGCACAATCTACAACTGCTTGCTCTGCAAATGTGGCTGAAAAGATGAATTGTCCTGAGGTTGCTCAATGTTCTTTCACACTGGTGAAGACCGAGTGGTTCCAAATGCCTGTATGGGTCAAGTGGTTAGGTGGAGGGGCAGTTCATGAGCTACCTGCCTCCAAAATGCAATGATGACAAAATGGGGTGTTTGAGTGATGTGGATCATAAATATGTGTCATATTGTATCCAGTCTAAGTTGGCCAAAGTCCTCAGGGCAATGGCCATGGTAAGGTGGGCTGTCTGGATAATGACCCTAGTGATCCTGGCTGTCACCTCCCAAGCATAACTATGGTCGGATTTCTAAGAGAGTCGGATGGTTGCTAATGAGCCCCAATTTAACATTGAGGAATGTCACTGAGACATGGCTTTCTGAGTAAAAAGCCCCAGAATTTCAAATGTCGCCTATTCTACTCAAAAGCCGGTCACAGAACTCCTTAATTTTAGCTGACTGGGGAAGGAGTCAATAGGGCAGTGTCTCTTCCACCTTGCTGAAATCTAATGATGTTTTAACTTACAATCTTGAGTTGCAGGAGGGGGTAGGAGAGATGCCAAAGCCCTATAAATGTCTACAGCCTTAATGCTGACTTCAGTCCATTCTATGGTTGGATCTGCGTATAGCTGATCTGAAGGAACTTCGTCATATTAAAAAACCTGTATCCCAATCTGGGTTCACTTTAAGCCTTGGATAAGTCATACCAGGTGGCATTCAGAAGTCTGGCACTATCAGCTGTATTGTCCAGCCTGGATGCTGGCAGTACAGAAGATGGTCTGGCTATTACAGGTACTGGGCACTCTAAGAGCATGGTTGGATGGACAAAATTCTCACTGAAATCTCCAACATAGCAAGGTATGTCACCAATGATGCAGCTTGAAGGATGTATCTGGTACTAAGATCCCCATAACTCCTAGTTGACTGGACCATTTTAGTGAAAAATCCCCATGTTGCGATGGCTGGATGGCAGTAACAGTGTGGTGGTATAATTTAGTTGGATCCAAAATGGATCTGGTACAAAAACTATATGTAGACTTGACTTAGAGGCTCAAAGGTCAACAATAGCATGGTGTATTCTGATCTTAAATACACTAGTCCAAGAAGGTGACAAAGTTACTCAAATTTGGCAGAAATCGTAAAATAACTTGAACACTAAAAGACCTTTAATTGTTGGAGTTAAAATGTATGATGTTATCAGTACAGCAGTAAAGCTAGAAACTTGAGACACCTTGTGATGGCAAGGAGTGGTAATGGGAAAAAGTTATTGTCCTTTGTCTATATGAGACATAAAATGATGCTTTATGTATTTTATTAGGACTGGATTTGCATGTTAGCAGGTTAATATTTCTAATGCAATGTGATTGGAGAATGTATTTGAAGGAGAAATTTTCAGTTATCAAAAATATTAACACAAAACAATTAACCTACCCAATGACTTGACAACAGTGTGAAAGCTTATTTTCTAAATCTTGTTTCTATGCACCTTCTGACACCAATATATCATGGTTACAAATTGAAACTGAAGATTGAAACAAAAGCTTGTAAGAGCTTAATGGAATAAAAGATAACATTTTGGTTAAAAAATATGAATATTCAGGAGCACAAAGTAAGCAATAATCATGATAGAAAATCCCTTTCATTGGGCAAATATTCATCAGCCTTGAATTAACACTCATCTGACTGGTCAAACTATCTGGAAAATTGACTCAAGCTACAAAGACCTTATACTCAACATTATCAGTAGAGTCTATGAATTGTCAATGTCTCTTATATCCTCAGGTAGTGTCTTAGATTTTTGAGATATTTTGATTGACTGAAAAGATAGTTTTGTTGGTATGTATTTTTATGGTATGGATAAAAACAGCATTTTCATTCATTCTTATATTTATAAATTAGGTGAAGTGGTTAAATAATTTTCACATAAGGACAGTTGATTGCTGGGTCTTTAAATTTGGGATCATGAAATCAATTAAATCTTGTACCCTTAAGAAATGTAGATTCAAACTACACACCCCAAAATTATATTATCTCTGACAGGCCAAATTTGACAACTTTTTCTGGGCTAAACAACTGCACTTTTTCCCTCTGCCCACTGGATAACTAAAAATAAATTTTATTTGCTGAGCAAAAAAAAAAAAAAAAAACTTGTCAAGAAAAATAACTCGTCATGCAAATTAAAATCTCTTATCAATTTTTGGGTTGGATTTTACCATACAATACAAATGTAATTATCTTTATATTGCCCATACCCCCCCAATTGTTTCAAGAAAACATTCCATTTCAGCATAATCGGTCAGGAACAATAAATACTCTTTTTCTTACAGTTTTGTTAAGTTTCTTTCACGACATAAATTTCAATAACCATTATTATTTCTCCTCATGTTTGGAATGTAACATCAATGCATACTTCATTTTTCTCAATACCTCTCTATTCCTGGTTCTACCTCTAGGCTAGGCCATGGGGCAAGAATTACATTTGGAAACATTTGGTTAATTTTTTTTTTCATCACAAACTTATGTACCCAAACCCAATTCATTCATACCTACAATACAATATCACATGCTCCATTTCCTGAAGTACACTCATATCCCTTGTTGGGGCGAGAGGTCATAAATTATAATTGGAGCACATTTTGGTTACAGTTTTTTGTGACTTATGTGTCCTTAAACCCTATACTAGTTTATATCATCTTTGGAATATCAATCAATCACAGTCTTCTTTCAGTACCATCAGACTTCTGGGTCTCTTTCCATTGGGTGAGCCAATAGGTAAATAGTTATACTGGATAGTGTGGGAAAAGTTTTTCCATCGCTTATCTTTATGTAACTCTCTATTTGGACTATCATCAAATACACCATTTCTCTGACTTCCACCCCTACTCCTTGGTTATCTCTCTGCACAGTGCCAGGAATTATACTTGAGAAACATTTCAAGTTTATTTTCTTTTGCATGACCAATTCACCTCATGATCAGAAAAAAATGATCATTCAAGCCTGTCCTTATGGATTGTTGTAACTTGGGTCAAGGTCTGGGTTGGACCATGGGATAAAGATGCTAGGCAACTTTGAATGAAAGTTTTGATTCCAACTCTTGTTTAAATTATTTTTCATTCCAACTCATTATAAATTTTGGAGTAATGCATGATCCCAAGACCACCTTTCCCTAATAATGCAGTCATCCCCAAGCTAAACCTCACCTTCCCATACACTGCTGTCATTCCCTGAACTATGTCTCTTGATGGGGCATAAAGCTGAGAAGAATCTCATCATCTTTGGTTAATTTTGTTTTCTAATATTCAAACAATCCCTCATTCAGTTTACCTAATAATCAGAATAAGACATGTTCGCATACTTCCCTTTCTTCTCATACCATTGTTGAACCATGGTCTGGGTGAGGCCATAGTGTCAAAAAGAATGCCACTATTATATATTATTTGAATATAGAATCGACCAATTCATTGCATATTTGGAATATAACACCATCACATTCCCACCTATTACCATATACCAATTGTGTTCAAAAAAGATTTTCTTGAATGGGACAATTGGGCAAAAAATTAAAGTACTTTTTCAGCCATAACTTTTGGAATAAAATAACAGTTTCATATACTTCTATAAAATTCTTGCCACTGATAACTCTTCTGAGGAAAGGAACATACCCTGGGTTTCTTAAAACACAGTTCATGCTAAACTGGTATAAATGATACAACAATTCTTAAAAAACTAGTTTAATTTGTCCATCACAATGCATAAACACAAAAAATACCACAATGACACTACAATAGTTAATATGACCGAAAAATGTTTTTCTGCAAATAAATATTCATATGATGCCAGAATACATGTTGTACACAAAATAGCCATCACTTTTTCAGTAATATCAACATGGTGCTTTGCAAAAAAGTTGTACACATCTATTTCTTGATTACATACTTATTTAATTAATACAAATGTCTGATTATAAAAATTGCAGAATTTCTGAAATTTGTAAAAATTGCAGAATCTCTGAAATTTGTATAATAAACTTGTGCTCATTACTTGATGCACATCTATTTGGTCCTGCTTTCACCTGATAATAGACACATTCACCTTTGGCTGAAACCACTATAATATTGATCCTGCTTATATTATGGATCCCAACCATCATGTTGGAAACAAGTTTATCTGTAAATATATTATTTTCTGAAAAAAATCTCACCAGAGTGCTGTAATCCTTTTTCTTGATCGAAACCATCTTGTTAGAACAATGTTTACCTGAAAATATAATATTTTTTAAAAATATTACCTGACAATTGTAATCCTTTTTCTCCTGCTTCAGTTTCATATGAGTCCTTCATTTCCACAATGAACTGGTGTGCATTGGCCATCATAGCTGCCCTGTGTATGTCTTCAACTGTCCATTCACCATCTTCCAAGCCATATGAAATGTTTTCTAACAAGGACCGTGCAGAAAGAATAGGTTCCTGACTCACCAAACAAACCTGTAAATAATAAGGCATGACTAAATCCTCAAGTTTGAAATATGATTTAATGACAAATATTGAAAAGCCAATCAGTTTTTATAACTCATTGTTCTTCCCTTCAAGGCTTTCATGATCTACAATTTAGTACAGCTTGTCTCTTGTATACCCTTGTATACAAGGTCAAAGGAAACACAAATAAAGAGTTATCAAATGATTAGCATATTTTACTAACCTCATATAAACAAGCCATGATATGAGACAATCTAATAAAATGTACTCTATGACAGAAAGGTAATGACTAATTTTCAAATGTGTCAATATATTATTTCTACAGAAATAAGAAAATTTTAACAGGATTAGACCTAAAAATTGTATTTTGTCTTGTGTTTTCCAAGAGAAAGGTTTCAATTCTTAAAATCATTTTGAAAACTTCAAGCAAAATGAATGTTAATGTAAGAGTTCATATACAGTTTATACAGTAAACAGTATATTCTATACATGGTGTATCCTCAGTATAAAAAAACCTCATTATCCTCTAATAAAGTGGCATGGGAATGTTAGTGTAAGAGTTTATATACAGTTTATACAGTGAACAGTATATTCTATACATGGTATATCCTCAGTATAAAAAAAACCTCATTATCCTCTAATAAAGTGGCATGGGAATGTTAGTGTAAGAGTTTATATACAGTTTATACAGTGAACAGTATATTCTATACATGGTATATCCTCAGTATAAAAAAAACCTCATTATCCTCTAATAAAGTGGCATGGGAATGTTAGTGTAAGAGTTTATATACAGTTTATACAGTGAAAAGTATATTCTATACATGGTGTATCCTCAGTATAAAAAAACCCTCATTATCCTCTAATAAAGTGACATGGGAATGTTAGTGTAAGAGTTTATATACAGTTGATACAGTGAAAAGTATATTCTATACATGGTGTATCCTCAGTATAAAAAAACCTCATTATCCTCTAATAAAGTGGCATGGGAATGTTAGTGTAAGAGTTTATATACAGTTTATACAGTGAAAAGTATATTCTATACATGGTGTATCCTCAGTATAAAAAAACCCCTCATTATCCTCTAATAAAGTGACATGGGAATGTTAGTGTTAGAGTTTATATACAGTTTATACAGTGAAAAGTATATTCTATACATGGTGTATCCTCAGTATAAAAAAACCTCATTATCCTCTAATAAAGTGGCATGGGAATGTTAGTGTAAGAGTTTATATACAGTTTATACAGTGAAAAGTATATTCTATACATGGTGTATCCTCAGTATAAAAAAAACCCTCATTATCCTCTAATAAAGTGGCATGGGAATGTTAGTGTAAGAGTTCATATACAGTTTATACAGTAAACAGTATATTCTATACATGGTGTATCCTCAGTATAAAAAAACCTCATTATCCTCTAATAAAGTGGCATGGGAATGTTAGTGTAAGAGTTTATATACAGTTTATACAGTGAAAAGTATATTCTATACATGGTGTATCCTCAGTATAAAAAAAACCCTCATTATCCTCTAATAAAGTGACATGGGAATGTTAGTGTAAGAGTTCATATACAGTTTATACAGTAAACAGTATATTCTATACATGGTGTATCCTCAGTATAAAAAAACATCATTATCCTCTAATAAAGTGGCATGGGAATGTTAGTGTAAGAGTTTATATACAGTTTATACAGTGAAAAGTATATTCTATACATGGTGTATCCTCAGTATAAAAAAAACCCTCATTATCCTCTAATAAAGTGACATGGGAATGTTAGTGTAAGAGTTCATATACAGTTTATGCAGTGAACAGTATATTCTATACATGGTGTATCCTCAGTATAAAAAAACCTCATTATCCTCTAATAAAGTGGCATGGGAATGTTAGTGTAAGAGTTTATATACAGTTTATACAGTGAACAGTATATTCTATACATGGTGTATCCTCAGTATAAAAAAACCTCATTATCCTCTAATAAAGTGGCATGGGAATGTTAGTGTAAGAGTTTATATACAGTTTATACAGTGAACAGTATATTCTATACATGGTGTATCCTCAGTATAAAAAAACCTCATTATCCTCTAATAAAGTGGTATGGGCATGGTTCCCAATAATATGCTGAATCTTCTGTAACCATTAATACCTTAAGTTGTTCACTTCATTTGATTTTGGCTTTACTAGAAACAATTACATAATTAAATATCTTATTTTTTGTCTATATGCACTATTATGATTAAGTCTTGTGCACTCTCATTATAGTAAAATACTTTGCTGATTTTGTGTACCACTTTTAAACATGCACATTTTTCAGTTTGTGTACAGCTGTCATACACACATACTTGGTGGTTTGTGTGCTGCTGTTTTATATACATACCGGGCAGTTTGTGTGATGCTGCTGTACAAGCAAATTTTGCAGTTTGAATACCAGTTATACATGCATATTTATTAGTTTGTATACAGCTATTATACATGCATATATTGAAGTTTGAGTACAGCTATTGTATATGCATAACTGATGCTTTGTGGCAGCTAGTGTAGTTTATTTATTATTATTTATTTGGCAGTCTGATGTGTCTGCACTGTTGAATAATGCAAAGAACACTACACAATAGTGTTGTAACTAAATATTTTTAATGAAAAGTTTCACTATTTGCTGCAAAATCTGCCAACCCTAATTTGCATAGGAAAAACTTTCATAACAGGAACAAATAAAATTTATTAAACTTGTTACTCTGAATATACATGTATATAATCTAACTTCTATTTTCAGTTAAATCAAAACAATACTTTTCCAGTGATCACAGCTCAGAGTAAACTATATAAATAATCTAGTACATTTCAAACCTTGGTGGGACCATGGCAGTTTAGGTTGTTCTACAAGCTTATGTTTTGTAACACTGTGCAATCAATCACACCAGACAACAACTAGCAACAATGCTATTGGTCACTGGTAAGGAGATCAGATGTTACATAAGACTGATTGAGATGACCAAACTAGTGACTAAACCCATGTAAATCTAAAGACTACAAAAGATCCTTTTGCCTAGCTTGAAAGTAAAAGCCTTGAAAGTAAAAACCTTTTACATCGAGTTTAATCTAAGATTTTTAACAATGACCTTAATTTAGAGTGGTTAGACATACAGAATAGCATATGGATGACAATGAGACAGCTATGTTGAGTTTCTGCCATGATGGCCTCCAAAAAATTAAACTTTTACAATTGTGTAATGTTATGCTTCAAATCCTCTTTGCATAATAAGTAATTTTGTTTGTGTCTGACTCTAAGTCGAGTTTAAGTCGAGTCTAAGTCGAGTTTAAGTTGAGTCTAAGTCGAGTTTAATCTAAGATTTTTAACAATGACCTTAATTTAGAGTGGTTAGACATACAGAATAGCATATGGATGACAAAGAGACAGCTATGTTGAGTTTCTGCCATGATGGCCTCCAAAAAATTAAACTTTTACAATTGTGTAATGTTATGCTTCAAATCCTCTTTGCATAATAAGTAATTTTGTTTGTGTCTGACTCCTTTTTGTGAGTCTACATGAAGGAACTTCTATGATAATGTCTCCTGCATCTTAGTGTTTAGAAGAGTCAACTGTCCCTCTCTGAAATGATGAATGCTTTTGTTTCAATGGGTTTGTAACAATTTGTCAAACATTACATTTCAATAATTCATAAAAATTGTTTACAACTACTTGAAAGACTGCTATTATTTTTCTATATTAAATTATTATAAGTTGACACAAAAAAATATTATAAAATAAAACCAAATTAAACCTTGCATACATCTTGACATCAATGAAGTTATTGCATTAAATACCAAACAGGTCACATCATTCATTTTCTCAATTCATATCTGCTTTCACTTTCTATGGGCAGTAACTCTTTTATAGGGCATGAGAGGTATTTGTTCAAAAAACTGTTTTAGCTACCTTCATATCCTGAGGGTCAATGTGGAATGAGGATTGATGACATTTGGCTATTAAAGAAGGGTCTACCCCATAAACCAGTATATTAAAATACACTATTGTGCTATATATATCTAAACATGGCAATGATAAAACATGTAGTTTTGGAGTTATTCCGCTTTGTAAAAGCCTTGTCCGACATTACTTGAGCAACCTGGAGTAAAATCATGTAACCAAACCATTATATTTCTCCAACCTGTACGAGCTCACAGAGCACTGTAAAATTTATCTGCAGATCTGACTTTTGAAGCAACAACATTAACTTTTTTTCTATACATGCATATATTACAATTATTAATATTTAGTGACTTTGCCACAATTTCTTCACAAATAATCTAACAGTGAATCTCAAGGGTTTCTCAACTTCTAGCTTCAGAAGAGATCTGTGGAAGCAATTATCAGTGCTTGTTTAGGGGACTGGAAGTGGTAGTTATCTTATCATGGAAATAAGATTATAGAGCTTGAACTCATTGATCAATATACCTCTCTATGTAAGAAATGGTGGTCATATTCTTGTACAGGTACAGAGTCCAGTAAGACTTCCCCACTTTGGGCTTCATAAAAGTGTTCCAGAAGATTGATGCATGAGGTTTTGCCCCCTCCGCTAGGCCCCACCAATGCCACCACTTCCCCTGGCATCACTTGGAAGGATACATTCTGTAAACAGACATTAAGTCATATGCATTATTCTTATGGCCTGGGTGATTTTCCCAGCCTATTTCATGAATGCCACAGTACTTTCCCTACTAAGCCTGTTCTTAATTTTCTGCCTTTTTCAGCATTAAAACTCAGTATGGCACTGAATTACCAATTCTTTTCCAAACAAACAAGTCTTACAGACAACAAAAACTCTGAAATTTCAAGGAAGCAGTCCAATATTTACACAGAAAAAAAGAAAAGGAATTTGCAGACCATTTCCAGCATCACCTTTACTGAGCAAATACATTAAAATTTGAATTGTAGACTACAGTAGAGCAGATATTACAGAAAATGCAAAAAACATTTTGTCGTGTCAGTATTCAAAGTTGGACATAGTAACTTTGTCACAAATGAAAAAAAAAACCACAGTAGAGATATATTTTTACTTATAAAAAACTTTCAGAGAAAGTTTAGATATAGGGACCTAATGTTAGTCTTTAAGCATTTAGGAGGGAATTAAAACACTGCAAAATTCAAGTACTTGTTGCAGATCATGTAAATGCTACATGGAATCTGTGCATGACCTACTACCTTGATGACCACTTGAATGCTCAAATAGTAACATTTAATCTTCAAAAAACTTTTAATACATAATAATCTTACCTTCAAGATTGGTGCATCTGGCCTGGATGGATAAGAAAAGCACACATTCTTGAACTCAATATGGCCCCTCAAACTTGGCAACACAACTGCACCTGAATTTGACACCTTTGGTTGTCTGTCCATGTATTCAAAAACTTTTTCAGAGGCTCCCAGGGCCTGCATCAGTCCTGTGTAAACTGAGCCTATCTCCTGGTGAAAGATACAAATTGTAAACAGCTGACCACCTGCAGATATGTCTGTAAATTATAGATCTTTTTTAAAGGGATTGTTGAGCTTTTTGCAGCTTAATTTACGAGCCTGCATCATTTTCATCTTTAAAAAAAATTGATGTTAATTTTGCACCTTGCTTTTTGTAAATATATGCAAACATTTCAAGTCTTAATCCAAAGTAAAATATTAAACTCTAAATAAAAGCAATAATGTATGCAGCTGTTTACCTTAAGGCAACATTTAAAGTTGCATGTGCTATGACATAAGAAACTGAAACCAGACTGTACTCAATACTCACACAGCTCAGTGCTACAAAACATTTAACAGTCTAAAGTAGCCTTTGTAAACATTAACTACCATGCAGAAATAAAGTTGACATTAAATTGATTTTGAGTATGAAATAATTGCCTATTTTCTAATTATATTTTTGAGGAAATTCTTTATTATATTTTAATACTTAAACTTTTCAAAAACTTAAAAGTGACTTTTATTAAGTGCCATAAAGCTAGTATTGTACGTACTGACATACCATTATATCAACCAATCAAATAAACAACTTAACAACCTACCTACTTGAATTGGGCAAAAAACACAAGCAAAATGAAACAGAGCATTATTTTCTATGATGTCAAAAAAGGCACTATACTGACAGCTGATAAAACTGGAGATTTATTGTTTTGTCAGTATTTTTTTAAAGTCATTGTTCTTAAAGCTTGAGAAGCTATTAAAATTGTCAATTCATAGAAGCCAGATACAAACTTTAAGCAACCTTAGAGTGACAGACAGTAGTATTGCATAGTTTATGCCTCAATAATTACTTTCATTAGCCACCACAGAGATGAGACCTCACATGAAATGCATACAGCATGCAATCCACTACTTACTTCATTCATTTGCAGACTGCTCCAGTGGACTAAGTGGTTAGAGCATCTGCCTTTGATATGGAAGATCGCAGGTTTGAGACCTGTCTGAGTCATAGACTTAAAACTTGTACTAGCAGTTGCCATGCTTGATGCTCAGCATTAAGAGGTCAGTGTTAGGACTGGTTGGCATTTTGTGAGGATAATGTGATTAGTGAGGAGATGATGCTACATGTCTGTGGCATGATGCACCAATGCTAGACATCATTATTAACTGTACACATCGTAGTGATAGGACTAAATCAGAAATGATCAATATAATACATGATGAGCTACTTTTATGGTATTGGTTATAGTAATAACAGAAAAGCATATCATCACTTTCACTATTCTAGATTGAACAATGCCTGAGACTGATATGAAGATCAATACAAAATATAATCTAAGTCATTAAAGTGTAAAATAAGGTCACAATGACCACTGAATGAAGTAGTAGTCATCATCAAGATGCAACTCAACCAAGATTTGTGATTCTAAATAGGATAAACAAATCAAAACCTTACGTAGTCCTAAAATAAATGCAAAATTTAATCCACTGTCTGTCACATAGGAAATAATAAACCATGCATCAATTATGATTGAATATTTTTTAAAAGTCATCCAGAATTGTCATCCTTGAAAATATTTATTAGATGAATTAGCAGTTTTAAGCAAACCGGAAGCATTTTTTAAAAAATCAAATGTCTATAAATTTTCACTCAAAATAAGTCTACTGAAAATACAGATGCAAAGCTACCAGAGCATAATTGTAATATAGATGAACAGTCTTTAGAAATAGTGGAAGCTTAGTTAAAGATATTTTAGGATAGCATAAAAAAAACATCTGATCAACACTGTCAAGAAATATATATATATATATATATATATATATATATATATATATATATATATATATATATATATATATATATATATATATATATATATATACAATGTAATTCAAGAAAACATAAATCTGACTTTTCTATTAAAAGAGATACTAGGATCCAGTCAAGTGGAAAAAAATGAACGGTAAATGCATGCAAAGCTCATCTTGGATAAAAACTAATTCCTGTAGACCATGCAAGGTGCATCTTGGATGCAAGCCAGATAACATGCATGCCTATATCCATTTTTCAAGTAGTCTAGTAATCATAAATATTCCAATGAAAATCTCATGGTGATGTTATTCTTGATAAACTGTGCATATTTGAAAAACTCATACTACAAAACAAGAACACATCATAACAAGCAATGTCTGATCATCACTTACATCTATGCAGCCTCCTAACTGCATCTGATACAGAATAAAGGACACCAGGTTTCCCCCTGTGATTTTCCCCGTCATCACAAGGTGACCTCCATAGTACAACACTGAAATGGTCAGGGCCAGCTCAAAAATCTACTTGAGAGAGAAAATATTAGATTTTGTTACATTGTGCACACCTGATTGGTGATCTGGAACATGCAGATCTGAAGAATTACCAAACAAATAGCACATAATTGAGTTTTGTCACTGTCCTGCAATGTAATAATACCGTGAAAAATAAAAATGACCAAATGTTTTTGCTTAAAGATATGATACACCTTTAACATATCTGATGATATTGCACCTTGGAATTTTGATCTTCAGTTTCTGATTGCTCTAAAAAATAATTTAAATTATTCAATTAAGTATGCCTGGCGTCCAGTTGGAAATTAGTATGCAATTCATGGAACATAATTCAGGATCATTCAACTGAGTATGTGCCTAATGTTTGTATAATACAGTATAACATTTCAAAACTTAAAAGAAAACATTTTGTTAATGGAGTCTCAAAATTTATATTCTCTGAGAAACTTTAATAAACAACTTCATAAATATTATGTCTGGAATTGTCACACAATGATCTCAATCAAATCATGTCCAAAACAACAAAAAGAAGAAAAAATATAGGAAATCGTGATACATGTATTTAATATTTATGGACAAAATTCTAGCAATTTGTTAACATATCATATGGAATATGCTTTAATTATTCCAAATTACAAAAAGTTCCTCATTCTTGCCATCATTCTCTTTTAATTTCCAGTACTATTTTAGCTTTTTTTCTTGCATCTTATGATTGATCATATGCTATGACACAGATTAGTGTGTAACATGGGACTTAGTTTTTCCATATTAATCTTGAACTGACAGTGAATGCCATTACACTGTATATTAATAGCCTTAAATTGCCTTGCCTGTGTGGTCCATAAAATTGTATACTAAGAGCCTTAAATTGTCTTGCCTGTGTGGTCCATTACATTGTATACTAAGAACCTTAAATTGTCTTGCCTGTGTGGTCCATTACATTGTATACTAAGAACCTTAAATTGCCTTGCCTGTAAGAGCCTTAAATTGCCTTGCCTGTGTGGTCCATTACATTGTATACTAGGAGCCTTAAATTGCATTACCTGTGTGGTCCATTACATTGTATACTAAGAGCCTTAAATTGCCTTGATTGTGTGGTCCATTACATTGTATACTAAGAGCCTTAAATTGCATTGCTTGTATGGTCCATTACATTGTATACTAAGAGCCTTAAATTGTCTTGCCTGTGTGGTCCATTACATTGTATACTAAGAGCCTTAAATTGCATTGCCTGTGTGGTCCATTACATTGTATACTAAGAGCCTTAAACTGCATTACCTGTGTGGTCCATTATATTGTATACTAAGAGCCTTAAATTGCCTTGCCTGTGTGGTCCATTACATTGTATACTAAGAGCCTTAAATTGCATTACCTGTGTGATCCATGACATTGTATACTAAGAGCCTTAAATTACCTTGCCTGTGTGGTCCATTACATTGTATACTAAGAGCCTTAAATTGCATTACCTGTGTGATCCATGACATTGTATACTAAGAGCCTTAAATTACCTTGCCTGTGTGGTCCATTACATTGTATACTAAGAGCCTTAAATTGCATTACCTGTGTGATCCATGACATTGTATACTAAGAGCCTTAAATTACCTTGCCTGTGGTCCATTACATTGTATACTAAGAGCCTTAAATTGCCTTGCCTGTGTGGTCCATTACATTGTATACTAAGAGCCTTAAATTGCATTGCCTGTGTGGTCCATTACATTGTATACTAAGAGCCTTAAATTCCCTTGCCTGTGTGGTCCATTACATTGTATACTAAGAGCCTTAAATTGCCTTGCCTGTGTGGTCCATTACATTGTATACTAAGAGCCTTAAACTGCCATACCTGTGTGGTCCAAACTGAGCCTGCATAGCATAAAGCTCGTTTTTTGTACACAGCATATGTGGACTTCAGTGCAGTGTCATATCGAGTTATTTCCCCTTTCTCATTAGCAAAGCTACGGACTGTCTTCATGGAGGAACAGGCCTCTTCAGCCACTTCATTAGCTTTGGCTAGGCTGTCCTGCACAGCTTTTGACAGTTTCTGAAAAGATTAAAAAGTAGCATCATATATTCACTGATTAGAAATTAACCAACAAAGGTTGCAAACAAATCTATGTACTGCCTTTTTTGAGTTATAAACTTGGTTGATTTGGTTGATGCTGTCACCAACTCAAGAGTCACAATGTCTTGCAATTTTCTCTAAACTTAAGGAGTTGAAAATGAAATGCAAATGATATGAAATAATCTGAACTGGTTTGCTAGCAAGAGAATCAAAATGAACCTGAACAATAAATGGACCTTTCTTTATAACTCTTAGCTTTTACAAAGATTAAGGATCCTAAAAGATACACATATTACCAAGTAAACAGATCTCAAATATTTTCTTTCAGATTCATCCGGCTGTCCTTATTTGATTGATCAAAGGATAGTGGAAATTTGTTAAAATTTAATAGACACCTAAATTCACAAATTTGAAATTTAATATAAATACTAATAATTTTAAAAATCAAACATTTGAAGGAGATATATAAAGTCATGAAAAAATGAAAACTGAAATATCAAATTATTAAAAATATGAGAAAATGTATCAGTTTTAGTTGCAGATATATTGTTGTCTGGTGATTGTAATATCCTACCTTGATCAAATGGTTACCTTTTAAGCTGCTAATTATTCTTACCAAACATTCCAATTAGTGACACCTCTAGATATTGTCTGATTGTTTGATAAAGCAGCAATGTATAAACCAGATCTAGCTTAGCTGGCAACATGCATCATATAAATAATATATAAGCTAGACCTTGAGACCTTTGAATTTTACTTGGCTAAGGCATCTGTTCTGCAGTTTAATCTAACATACATACATACATACATACATACATACATACATACATACATACATACATACATACATACATACATACATACATACATACATACATACATACATACATACATACATACATACATACATACATACATACATACATACATACATACATACATACATACATACATACATACATACATACATACATACATACATACATACATACATACATACATACATACATACATACATACATACATACATACATACATACATACATACATACATACATACATACATAAATACATACATACATACATACACACACTCACAAGATCCATAAAGGTCATGCTAGCAAAACAAAAATGTAAAGATTTAGCAAAGTAACCATACTGCACACCACAAGATCATACTGTACATAATACCCCAAATGTTCAAAATTAAACATTCCTTGAAAATAAGACACATAACATATTTAATAAATTTGATTAATCTGGAGCTTAGTTTTTAGTTTTGATGGTATTTTGGATCATTACATTCTGTGCACATTTTAGACAAAACATTTTCATGATTGACAAATAACCTACACTGCATCCATGAGTTTACATGAATAACATTTTCACCAATAATATTGACATCACCAAGATATGAACTTGAATGACAGTTAGCTAACTGGCATATGCATACATCAAGACTGACACAATATATGTATTATACAACTGGATCTTAGTAACAAGGTTATTTGTTAGTGCCAGACATCTATCCATGGTTTTCATACAGCCACATACTATTTCAATGTGATACCTGATCTCAGGTTCGCTATTAATGAGTTATGCAGTAAACAGCCAAGATAGGTAAAAAAGTTCAATATCTCAGACTCATGCCTTTATAGTGTTCTTGCTGATATGATGGTTTGTGGACTGGCTATTTGGATTTTGGTCTTACTACAGTTCATCTCAAAATCAAAGTTTTTGCTTCCGTATCCATCATGTCCAAACTGCACAGTAAGATATTCAGAATCTTAAGCAGTAGAACAAAGTTATCAGCATAATGTAGGTCCATCAATGCCTGGTCACCTATGATGGGATGCAGCTGCTCCTTGTTTGCATTCATTACTTTGTCCAGTCCATCAGTGGTAGGAAAATGTTTGGGGCAATGGTACATCCATCTTAACACCACTGTTAATATGAAGCCATTGCAAACATTCACCACCGATTTAAGCACAGCTGATGATACCAGCATAAAAAACTTTCATTTGGTTGATGACCACATCAAGGAATCATAAGCTGTCCAGCACAAGTAAAAGAGCAACTCAGTCAATCGAGTCAAAAGCAGCTTGTAGGTCTGCATAGACTATCCACAGAAGCTGACTGAATTCTGTCCATGATTAACATTCCTGGTTGAAAGTCACTCTATTCTTGCCTGCACAATCCAAGCAAGCACTCTTTCACTTAGGAGGTAAGAAGCAAAGGTCTTTCCTAACACAGATAGCAGTGTAATGCCATGGTAATTATGGTGGCGCTCACCAGTTATTATGTACTTTTGAGAGAGTGATGTATGTAAGATGAAGTTGTTTGCATTTTAAACATGCACAGTGCAGAGAATGTTGGCATACCTATATACTACTTTCATGTAATGTGGATGAAATTTCTTTGGATATTGTACTTTTGGAAATTGTAAATGATCTTGGGACACTGCTAACTAAAATGACTGCTCCCTTGTGCTCCAAAAATCAACCTAAATTTGTCTAAAGTACACTATTCTTGGCAGCTATTAAAATATGGAAAATGAATTTTGCCAAACTAGATAATACCAGCTTCTAAAAGTGCAATGCCTGAATTACCAAATACATAAAATGTAAAAAAAGTTATCGGCTCTGAAGTTCGAGAAGTGAATATGAGCAAGTAGAGCTAGCACGTTTTTGAAAGGTGCACATCTGGAGTAAGGCCAAGGTGTATACTCTCTAACCCATATTACACCCACTAATCATACATCAAAATAAAGGGAATTAAAGGTTCTTTGAACAATACCTAAGATATACAAAGTCTCTTTTAAATAACCAGTATAACTAGTGAGGAAACCCGGGGAAACTCTTTTTCTTTAAAATTTTAACCCTATGCTAAATACGAAACTGTAGAGCGCCACCTTAAAAACAAATATAAACATTTATGAAATTATTTTTCTTATTTTCATATTATTATGTATGATGTTCTGAGTAAAATGGTACATTAACAATGATTTTATTCATGAAAATAAGCTAATTATGCTTATTTTTGCTCTAGCATACATAATTTGATATGAGGCATGTTTGGGTGAGTAGTGACCTTCATTATGGGGAAATTAGAAGTCTTAGAATATAGGAATAAAGTCAACTTAAATTGAAAAATGTTGCATTAAGTAAAAGAAATCCATAGTGAAAATGTTTTATTTCATTTATTTGCAATGAAATTAAAAAAATAAATGAAAACAAAGCAAATTTGCTTTCTTCCATATCAAAGAATTAGTTACCATTTACCCTTGGACCTTTGACCTTTATGAACCTCACCTGTTATATCCCTTTTATAACTGTAAAATTTATTGTTGACATCTCAGGAATAAATATGGCTAGTTTCATGTTCCTGTCTATCAGCATAACACTGGTTGCTATGTTGACAAAATGCAATGCGCATTTTTAAAATAGTTCACTTTTTATCATAAGGAGGGGGGGGCTGTACCGGTTTAAGACTCCGACTCTAATAAATGCTGTTCTGAGGGGGGAAATACATGACAATTATTACAAAGGTCTGTTTTGATGCTTGCGACTTAAATATTTCAGTCGTACAATCAAAATTAAATCATACAATAATAATACCTATAGTCTCTTTATGGTGGCGCTCACCAGTTATTATGTACTTTTGAGAGAGTGATGTATGTAAGATGAAGTTGTTTGCATTTTAAACATGCACAGTGCAGAGAATGTTGGCATACCTATATACTACTTTCATGTAATGTGGATGAAATTTCTTTGGATATTGTACTTTTGGAAATTGTAAATGATCTTGGGACACTGCTAACTAAAATGACTGCTCCCTTGTGCTCCAAAAATCAACCTAAATTTGTCTAAAGTACACTATTCTTGGCAGCTATTAAAATATGGAAAATGAATTTTGCCAAACTAGATAATACCAGTGCAGTCCCTCTTAAAAGGGAAGGATAATTACCCTTTTCCCAATCATCAAAAGACTTGTCCCTCTCCCATACAAAACAAAATATCCCAGTTAGCCACATGATGTACCATGCAGCAGTGGCTTTCAGCAAATTTGCACATAATGCTTTCCGATATTTCAATTTGATAAGTACTGTAGCTAACTTACCATTGGTGGACCAACATTTATTATCTGCAGCAACATCAGCCTCCCAAGATTGGTGGTGGATGGCTTATTAAGCAGCTAGAAATAGTTTTCTCTTAATTGCTACAGTCTCTCTCTCTCTCTCTCTCTCTCTCTCTCTCTCTCTCTCTCTCTCTCTCTCTCACACACACACACACACACAATTTGATGACTGCAAGATTGTGAACTCATAACAAATATATTATTCATGCTCAAAATGATTTCAATTATATAGCACAGCATTTTGTAACAAACAATCAAATTGTTCTGATGAAGAAATTATAGTTATTTCGGATTTACATGTAACTTACTTGGAAATAATGTCCATAAAAGTGGGTGAAGGCATACACAGTAGGTACACCGATAATAGTTATGACACTCAGACGCCAGGATAGTTTGAACATGAAAAAGACCACTCCACAACCTTTTATGAAATTTCTCAAGAAGATATTGATATTCAAGCTGACTGTATCACCCATTGCAGAGGTGTCTGATGTGAGACGTGATGTTATATCACCTGAAAATTAAAAAGTCGTCTGCTCATTATTATATATATAGGTGAGATTTCAATTTTGTTTAAACACTGATGGTGCTAAGGCTTTATTGTACAAATGGTTCCCACATAATTAAGAAACCAAGAAATATCATTCTTTTATAAACCAATGTATGTAGGTATGTATAAATGCATCAATCATTTCTTATTGTTAAAAGGTCATATAATTATAGATACATTAGTTCATACATGGGCACAAAATTAAGTGCCTGGCAGCCCTAGACAAGCAAATTTAAACTTTGGGCAACCAAGCTTCTCAAAGCTGGCACCCAACCAAACAACCAGATTCTGACTGCTTGTTGTTTCTGAGGAATGCATTTAGTCTCATATAAAATAAAAAAATGTGCCACAAACTAAAGTTAATAAAAATGTTTATTTTCACATCTGAAGAGTTTTTTTCTGCTCTTTCTTGCAGTCTAAGCGAAGTCTCTCTTTATTTCATAACTGAATTTAAATTACCCTGTGCATAATGGAAATGACAATTTTGGTTAACCATATTTCCAGATCTGGTTGCCTATGGGAAGTCTGATGTACCAATAACAACCAAGCTTTCTGAAAAAATCTCTGGTCATATTACAGATGGGACAGGTAGAAAGTAACATAAAAACAGTTTATATTATAACCTGATGAGTTTATACAAATAACAGCTTTGCTGAAGAACAATTTTAATCATACCTGTTTTGACACTGTCAAAGAAGCCAATCTCCTGTTTCAGAATTGCAGAAAAAAGCCAGCTTCTAATCCGGATGTTAAGTCGACCGATACATAGTGACAAGCAACCCCCTCTTAACCCTGCAGCCAGGGAACTGAAAAGAAAAGGATCATAAAGTAAATGGTGATTTACATGAAAATCATAAATATTGGATAGCAAATTTTTAAAAATAAATATTCTCCTTACTACCACTGTATTTTCTTATAAATATTCCCATTACTGTCACTAGATATTACAAGTATTTCCATTATTACAATTAGATTTTCATAGAACTACTGATCCCGACAAGTCCACTTATCTGCATATAAGTTATTTGTATAATTTACTTATTTGCAGAAATCCTCAGATCAGATCCTTTCCTTCATCTGTTGACAAATTCTTCCATATATCTGCATATTGCTTAAAATATATGCATAATCTGCGCACTGATATGAATAGATTTTTGTCCTAAAATTGCCATCATTCAGTCTCCAGTTGCATATGTAGAGATGATTAAATGATGATATCCACAACTGACATTCATCTGGTTAGCAGACTTCACATTTGCATGGTCAAGCAAGATAGTCCAACAACTCAAATTTAATATGACAACTTAAACAAGAATCTTTGCAACAAACTGATGCTCTACTAAGCAAAATGAATTTCCAATAATTCAAGACCATTTCTTCCTTTAACTGAAGAGTATAGAAGAAATCTAATATTCTTCAGCCATAACAAGAAAGATCATGAAATTATGTTTCTCTTGACCGATCTGTACTTTGTCCAAGGTTTTATTCAAAACAAACAATATAGGTATCTGCCAGAATAAGGGTAATATTAGGCAGACTGACAGATTTATCAATAATATCACTGGCAATGTTAACATTCTATGGATCAACTTGACAAAGCATAGGACCTTATGTATGGGAAGCCATATGGTCACTGAATAGCAGGAATCAAGAGCTGGATGACCAGAAGGTATGGTCAACAGCAAATACAGAATAAAAGCTGAGGTACAGCTGGACAGTATGGATCATGAGTTAGACAGCTGAAATATATGGTTGGTAGCTGAGATGGCATCCACACTGAGGTGCAGCTAGATGACATTTAAGTATGAAGGCCATGCTTGGGTATGTGGGGTGAATTACACCACCTGAGCTGCTTAGAATTAGGTGGAAACTCCCCCAAAGTGCTGATATTCTACCTAAAACAGAAAGACAGAAGGATACAGAAATGGTCATTCAAGTCATTTATAAACCACATGTGCCCAGACTTACAGACCCAAAGGTCATGCTCACACATGCAGAGCTACTTACACCACCTTGGCTGCCAAGAATTGGGTGGAAACTCTCCCAAAGTATCAAAATTCTCCATATGTAAGAGCAACCCCGACCATTTCTTTCAGTTTTTCTTAGAATTGTTGACCATGTATTGTCAGACCAACTAGCATATATATACTATGCATAACCCATGATGTAAACTTTGTATATGCGAGACACAAGTCATGGGATTTCTCACTGGCCTGCAATCTTGCATTTAGTATAATTAATTGTCACAATTGATTCCAAAACAACAATTAAGAAAGAGAAAGAAAGAAATGCACAGTTAACTGCATAAAAAATGTCAGAGACACCCACTATACCAGGAGTGATAAGTAGTGTGCATGGGCATGAACTACATGTTTTAATACAATGTAGGTGTGTAGTCACACAGTCATAGAATGCAAATCCTAAGTCTGCATAGGTGAAAAACGATTTACATAATTATGGCCACCATTCCAAACATAATGTATACCACCTTAAGAATAATCTTTAATACATCTGAAAATAACAAATTACTCAATGGATAGAAAGAAAATAGCATAAATATCCACATGGTTTTGGAAAGTGAAGTGAATGAAATCTAGTCTTGTAGGCAGCAAGAGCGAGTAATTTGAAATAATTGATGCCACTTATGTATATATCAGAGAGAAAAAACAATTTTTCATCTTTGAGAGGGCTGGATTTAGAAGGTATTAAGGCTGATATTCCAAATGTTAAAGTGTTCTGGGAATTTATTTAAAGGAGAAAATTATATTCTAAACAATATTTTTGAGTAAGAAAATGAAAGAAATGAGTTGGTGACCTTTCCATCAACTGCACTGATAATGGAGAGTGTTAAAAGTCAACACCATGACTGTAATGTAATCCTATTCCAATATTGTTACTGTCAATCACCAACTCAATCCACACACAGTTAACAACTTTGGTTCAGATTTCACTTATAAAGTAAATAGTTAAAATGTTTACATACACCACATAAAATGTTCAGTTTTAGTGGCTTGGTGTGAGTGAAGGCTTTCAACTTCAGCATGACTACATTACATGACTTATGGTCATTTGTAAATAAAAGACTATAAAATCAAAACCAAGCCGGTCTCCCAGCAAAAAAATAAATGGTCATTCAATTTGTTTAGAATAAGAATAAATAAAATCAAAGATGGTATAAAAAATAAAAAACCCTCAATAACAAAGAAATATCTCAATATACAAATATACAAACATGTATTACACAACTCTGAGAAAATTAGTGATGTTTTTTGAAGACCTTTTAAAATTCTCTAAAAGTCTTGTTCTGCAAGATAACTGTCTTTTGTAACCAGTGACTGCTAAAGGACTTCTGAGAAAAGGAGAGATGTTCTCCTTTACTGTGATCATAAAGATGCTAGTTGACATCTGGCAGTTATGGACCTAATGAATCAAGTTTTTTTTAACCCAATGGTTAGTTCGACAATCCTTAAATTGAGCCATCATGTCATTGAGTCATTGAGTCAATCATGTCATTGTAGCATACTAGAGAGGTAGAATTATAAAGTATGTATATACCATTACCATACTTGAATCCATCAGCGAGAGAAGCTGACCGTCTGATGCTGTTTTGTTACTGTTAGTCACAGCTGCGATATGGGATTACAATTGGATGGAAAACGTTAAGTCAGTTCACGAGTATTGAGTAATAGTTTTTTTCAGGCATATTAATGAAAAAAAACAGACATATACTGACATAAAGGAATCAATGCAAATAATTTGAAGTCTTTAGAAGAAATCTCCACATCAATATTATCATCCCTACAGGGGGAGTATTGACAGGAAGATTTTCAAGACAGCCAACATGCAGCCATACCAGATTTGTGATTGGCACCATTTTCATTTTGTAAAACTCCATGCTGATATAGCCATCCATCTGAGAATCAGAAGTAACATCATTTTCATGATGACCACCAGTAAGGGCCATTCTGAGAATCAGGATAATTTTTCATTCTGAACCATCAATATACTGTAAGAACTCTTCTCACAGCAACCCGGTTTCAAAATGACGTTTCCATTTAAGAGGAGTAGCAATCACAAGATTTTCATGATGGCCACCATACTTGTCACAAAAGACATCAGTAACATTTTTATTTAGGACCAACAAGATATTATTTAAAGCTTTTGTTGAAATCTACTTGCTGATATAACTCCATTTTGAAGAACTAACATTAACAAGATTTTTTGGGATAGATGTCATGGTGGTCACATGGGAAATCAGATGCACACTATTTTCATTAAGGACCAACTAGACATCAAAACTTAAGGCTAGTGATTCTAATTTTAAAATTTTAAAAACCAATAAATGGACATTTCATCATCATAAATAGGGCATAAAGAATGTAAATTCTATGTATATGCTCTCACAAATTCAAATTTACCGTTACATAAATTCTGTTTTTCAAATTCAAGTTCAACTTATTTATTTTCTCCTTAACACTGATAACTATCCCTGGTATTAATCACTGATCAATCTATCATTCTAAACATCATTCTAAAGAAATATCTAATATTTACTGGATGTTATTTCCCTTGAATTGTTGTCCACCATTTATTTGCATGATCCAGAGAACTGCATAAAATTCCTCGCCAATGCACATGATGCAAATAAGCAGAATGGAGTGTATTTAGATGACCATATTTACTAGGTATCACAAAAATGTTCAGGTTGGAAGCAAAGATCATTTTAAGTGGAATACAAGGTATCAGCCTACATATCATCTAAGAATTATTTACACTTACAAAGGTATTAAATTTTAAACAGCTGCTTACCATAAGCCTTTTAACAATAAAGATAGAATGCATTGTACAATCAGGCACTGTGACAAAATGTATACAATTTGGGAGCCACTAATCAGAGCTACTTTATATCAAGATATTTAAATTAAATTTTGACTGGCACAATATTATTCTTTTATACAAGCAAGAATTAAGTTAATAATATCAAATTCAAATTATGAATTAGGCTTCACACACACACACAGACACACACACATACACACACACACACTTTAGCAAAATTATTACAACTGCAAACCATATACAGCTGATAAGAACTATTCTGTCAACTGTATCAATTTCATTCTTACCTTCCCAGTGATATCAGTGACATCATTATAATAGCATTGGTGAATTCCCCTTCAGATTTGTCAATTACAATTCCATCCACAACCTTTCCTGTATAAAATGGTACAAAGATTTCACCTGAAATTGAAGTGAAGTACACAGTGTAACCTTTGTATAGGAACAACCCACAAGATAGACACATTTTCACTGTAAAGGAGGTGGCAGTGGATAGGAGCAACAATGATTTTTAAGAAATTGCAGAAAATGGAAAATAAAACTTTGGCAGAATAAGAGACTATTGTTTACAGCAAGTGATTACTACAGGAAGAAGCACTGAATATTATAACATACAATATTCAACTATTTCCATGATTGGCAATTTTCCTCCAATTAAAACATTTTTCAGATAAATACCAATATGTGTATAAAATTGACAAGGCATATCAAAATTTTAATATATTAATTTAATTGCTGACTACACAAACCCATAATGCTTGGAGCACATCTGCCTAAAGCAACAGTCTGAAGAAAAAGCACTGTAAATTACAGATATTATGAATCGAAAAAGATCAAAATTGATGTAAAATTGCAAAAGGGCAATTTTTCTATTGGAAAAATGTATTCAATAAAAATGATGAACTAATAATACTTAGCATGACCAGAGCTACAATCAGACTCAAAATATAATGAAAAATTAAAGATAAAGCATGTACATCTGTTACAAATTTTCATATAATTGTCCAACTGATGATGAAAAAAAGATGTCCTAAGGGTCAGTAAGATATTGTGCCTCCTTCAATGAGAAAAATCTGAAGTGTATCATTAACATATTTCTTAATCTTACTGTATCCACTCGCCCGTAAGTTGAACACAACTAAAAATAAAATGCCACTGTATGAGCCAGCAGATCTGTGAATATATTATTTCTTTTACCGAGTAAAAAACAGGAGACCCAGATCTGCTGGTGCATTATGTGATGGCAGATCTGGTTCTCACCAGTTTGCAGTTTGATTGACTTATGAGAGTATATACATTATTTGCGTTAAATGTAAATATCATAAACTTTTAATACCAGTCCACTAATACTTACCTACAGCTGCTGCTGTCAGGAAGAAAAAGGCCACTATAAGAAGAGTTGTATCTGGTTTGGAGTAAGACAAAAGGCGTAGAATTGTAGTTTTCTTTCCATGGTGCATTCTGCTATTGGGCTTACATGCATTTCCGATTTCAGAATTTTCATGACAATCCATTTTGCCCAAGAGAGGCTTGCATTCTTCAAGATTGTCATCATTAATGCTTGCAAGTGTCTGTCTTTGTGTATGTATTTCTATTTTCTGTATTAACTTATATTGTAGAATTACGAGAATAGCAGAGAAGAGTGTCCAGGAAAACAATAACCAAAACCAGAAATTGTACAGATTTTCTTCTGTTTCTGACCATACTAAAAGTTTGATAAATGTAAACATCCATATAAAACCAAGCAAAAGAGTCAAACAAATTTTTAAAGACTTTAATCGTGCCAAAGTATCTTTCATATTAACCAACAATGCCAATAGTATGCCAACTTGAACACAAAAACGCAACATTCCTTGCAGCCACAAGTCAAACAATGATTTATCAAAGGCAAACTCCCAAACATCTATCATAAAATGTTGGTAAAAGTCCTTGCCATGAGTGAAGAGAATTGTTGTGACAGTAATATCAACAATACTAATTATAGCAACAATTATAGTGGAAGTTAATCTTTTCATTTTGGTGGTTGACTGAAAACAATGAGATCTTCAAATGTTAAATGCTCAGACTCTTAAGTTCATTCATTTTAATTAACAGATGTATCACCAGAGCTAACTATTTGTTGATGCCATGAATATAACCATTTACATATCATCTCATTAAGGATTTACTGATGACTGATCAAAATTTTATGGAATACATATACTATGAGCATGTCTGCCAAACCAGAAAACAAAACTGATCATTTATTTGTATTTACACATGATGTTTCCTTTTATGAAATAGACATGCATGGAACTGGAGTGTTTATTCTACTCTACTGATCTATATATATATAGCTAACAAAATTGAAATCTAAAAGTATTTATTAGCTGAGGTAAAGTGCCAACCAATTTACATCATCAGTCATATCAGTCTCTTTACAAAACATGAACAATTTTTAACAATTTTACAAGCAAAGAATAAATGTAAAAAATATGTACCTAGAGCATAATACAAAATGTGTATAAACACGCAACACATGCAACTCAGAAAATATTGTCGGAAAAGACAGAGGTAATCTAGATCTTAACTTGATCTGCCTACTTAACAAACACAAACATCTTCAAGACTGCATTTAAATATTCTACTAATACTTTAATAAATTTCAACATATTTACATATCATATATTTCTTACATTGTATTAAATAAAATTCATTTGTTAAAAAGTTGTACCCAAATTATTTGTCAATATTAATGTCATTAATGTCACACACCTAAATCAGCTCATATTTGACATAACAGATCTATATTGCGCAGATTGTATTTTATCTCTATTATGTTCATTCAGCCTAATTATATGTTGGCAATGTTCTGTTACGTAACCTTTATTAAATAATAAAAAATACACTCATGTATAGTTTTAATGCTACAGTAATTTTAAGTAATTATCCACTAGCATACATACAAGCAAAAAATATACACATCACAAACCCATCAGCCTCCAAAAAAATCAACACATCAGATTAATGCTTCTGTAAAAAGAATCAATATCACAAACAATAATCCAAAGATAAACAATAAATTTACATACCTACCTCTTTGTTATGTAAAAATTATTTAATTTAAATTTAAATACAGTATAAACTGTAAACAGCTGCATGCATATGCACATACCAATGAACAAAACTGCTACTGTTAATGACTGAGATTTTCCTATGGAAAGACTGCAGTGAAGTTTGCAGTTTTTGTATTTTAATGTATACTAATATCTTGAAAACTTTGTAATGAATGTATGATAAACTGATACCATCAAAAGAACATATCTAATCCTGCTCATGTACTCTGCTAGTTTTTTATGAAATATTGGGAATATTCAAAATCAAATTCAAAAATACCCCAAAATAACTGAGAAGTAGATTTCACATTTGTTTTATATGTAATGAAGTTTCACATTCCCTCTTTATTCCAGTTTACTGAACAAAACTGAATAAAATCTACTGCGGCTGAATACAAGCAAAAAGGTTACACTGTACAAAATGAAAATATCTCTGGTGATTTCATCTGCCCTAAAAATAAGCTTTTCAGTGGCCAAAGCAAATTAAGTCAGTCAGTGTGACCAGCATCCTTAATTGTGACTCTCCGTGACAAAAACACCACCACACAAATGGAAACCAAAGTAAGAACAAATGCAAATATGTAAAATGTTTCCTCATCAAAGATGTCAGTGAAGGCTGGAATTCGAGCTGCTAATATGTCCACTATCTTCTTCTTGTGGCTATCGTCTGGCAACATGGCGACTTGCCTTGGTCTGCAAGAGAGAATAATGGCTATAACAACAAACATTTTATCAAATCTAATAGCTTGATGGTAACTTAAATTGTTATTTTAAAAAGTCACAATCACGACATCTTATAAGCACCAACAGAAGAATATAATGTTCCAAAATAGAAATGAAACGTGATATGTTATACATGCTTGACGACTCTTGGTTTGGTATTTTACTGCATGGCAACATATGTAGTTTATTCTGTGCCATGGCTAAAACCCCAAAAGCGATTTGCTCAAGAATACCACATGAGCTGATATGATGGCAAAATTTGAACCGGCACCATAAAAAATTGTGGATGACTGTCTTATATCCTCCCCAAGCATACAAGAGATGGGCAGGGCTGCACTTGCTTTTTTCATGAAAAATTGTGGATGGGACCTAAGTTTTAAAAATAGAAAGAAGTGGCCTCAGGTAAAACAGGTAGCCATATGAGACTTTATAATTTTGAAGATCTTACCAATTAACATAATGTACTTAACAATAATAATAATAATAATAATAATAATAATAATAATAATAATAATAATAATAATATTAATAATAATAAAAAATAATAACAGTAGTAGTAGTAGTGATTGTAGCTGTTGCTACAGCAACATGTTTGGTTTAAAATTATCTATGTTAGGTTACTCAACTAAATAAAGAACAGGTTTTTTTTAATTAACATTAAGTTTATGAGTAAACATATAAACTATCCCTGAATATTACTTTATCTTAGTCTTCTTTCATATATGTAACTTGTTACAAGTTCCTGAATCAGCATAACAAAATGCTATCATACTCACTGGCCACTGTATTACAGTCTCATACTCTGTCCCAAGTTAAAAATACCTTAACTTCCATTTAAACAGAGATGTTAGTCCCTACTGGCTGTAGAGTTTGTAACTGGTATATCCAAAAAAGTTCTCTATTTTTCCTATAAGTGCTACTGGAGAGTTCTGGAGATTTAATAATTTTGACTAACTGATATGTAATATAATCTTTGTTGTGGTCAGATTAATTAAAATGATCAGATACCAGGGAATGTTTATGAATATCCCTCAATATGTTCTTTAATTCTCACTTGGAATTCCCTTTTAGTTTCTTGTATTAAATCTGATCCAAAGCTCTTCTTTAGTACTTTTATAGGAATGATAGAGAACTTTTGTGGATATATCACTTATTTACATACTCTACAGCCAGTAGGGATTAACATCTCTGTTTAAATGGTAGTTCAGGCATTTTTAACATAATTTATATTTCCTCCCAAGCAAACTTAGATGTTTTGGACCCACAGTCATATTATGCTCTCTTCTGAGGAAATAACTGTCCTCAAAATGCTGCCCCAGCTTTAGAATACATCATAAATTATGATGCAATCTCTCTGTATACACCCTATGCATAGCAAAATATATTTCCATGTGAGAACTGTGAAGCAAAATTTAAATATTGCAAATCTGACATATCAAGATTACACACAATGGTATCAGAGTATCTCACAATGTTTGCAAAAAAATCTTCAAAAGAAAATAAGATCAATTTAACCATAAGAAAATACTTAAGTGCTCTATGTCTACAAACTCTACCAAAATAAAAACAAACCTAATTAGTTCTGCCGAGATTATTGAGTCAACTTAATCTAGAAAAAGTTTATCAAAATGGGTTGTTACTGAGGACCTCCTGACCCAACAATTATTTGGAGTTCACAACCACTTATTGACAATCATATCATTCCACAAGGACTTAAAATCAATGATCAAACTAACACACCTGCATACTTATTACAACTAATAATCTGTACAATAGCATGGCACTATTATTTTTGCATTACATAAATTAATGATGTGGTTCTATAATATAGAGAACAAAGTGACTCTGTAAATTGAAAATAAAAGATTCATAAGTTTTCTGTTCATTTCTTTATTTAAACTCCTCTTTATAATCACATTTTTCTATCTGGCTACAAGATAATAGTTTATTTTCAAACCCAGATGCTATAACATGTCAGGAAAACTCTGGTCACATGACCTTACCAGTAGCAATACTGGCCTCACCAATATCATTGGTGACACCTGTAACAAAGGGCTATATAAACCTCTCACTTATGAAACAAAGAGATCAGTTGAACATACGAATCAACCTGAATTATTCCCTCTGATGAGTTACAATAGTAATGAAACTTGTCAGTGATAGAGGGTGAGAACACTCTAGCAGATGGGGTGGAGAATGTCTCCACATCCAATTATTCATCTTCATACTCTGTCCCAACTTTAGCTTAGTTAATGTGGTAATGTCAAGCAGTTCTTCTTGAGACAGGGGACCTGTCAAACTTTTCCACCAATGACATGGAACCAGTAGTGACATCTGCTTCAGTCTATGGGCAAATTCAATCATCTAACCCGAGTCTTTGGTTGGACAAGAGTGTGACTGAACTCATTCTAGATTGATCCGAATAACAGTGATCATCAAAATCCATGTGGTTTCTCTGGTTTTCGATTGGGCAAATATGATGGAAGTTTATCTTTAGCAACTCACAAAATATTCAAATTAAAACCTAAGGTTATAAATAAGAGGAAATTTGAAAATAAAACTTCTTAATACACAGAACTTTACAGGAAATGTATTAATGTGAAATAAATTATAATTTTCCTGTTTTATACACCAAGGGTAAGAACATTTACACATTTCCGAGGATACCTATTCCCAATAATGTATATAGTGAACATTAAAGTCTAACAATATGTTTTAAGAATTAAAATTCATGAATAATCTATTAAATACATTTTCTCTCTGAAAGAAAAAATAAAGAAAATCACTCAACTTCACCATCTTGAAGTTATTAATATCTCCTGGAGTAGCAATAACAAAACTATCAAGACTGAAGACATGGTGGCCAAATTGGATATCAGATTGATTTCATTATGGACCAGACCGATATCATAATTAGTCTGAAAGTACACACGTCGTGTTAACCATCCACTCAGGATGATAAGTAATTGTTAGTGTCAGTATCGATTAACTTCATAATAATATTCATATCAATAATTGTTAGTGTCAGTATCGATTAACTTCATAATAATATTCATATCAATAATTGTTAGTGTCAGTATCGATTAACTTCATAATAATATTCATATCAATAATTGTTAGTGTCAGTATCGATTAACTTCATAATAATATTCATATCAATAATTGTTAGTGTCAGTATCGATTAACTTCATAATAATATTCATATCAATAATTGTTTTCCTTGATCTCATAATAGCCAAAACTTAAAAGTATAAATAATTTTAAATTCAAAATATTTAATATCATGTTATCTTAAGATTTTTTCTGAACAATCAGATTTCTTACAGGTATCCTGCATGATGTGAGCTGTTTACTAGTATGTTCTTCTGTGTTTTGTGTACATTCACATAGAAAATTAATACAGTAGTAACATATTTCTCATTTTAATTCAGGGTAAAAAACAACAATTATTTTCCCAACAAAATAAGTACATTGTGGGATTCTAACCTCATGCTCCTTTGTAAATGGCCACCATTCTAACTGCTAGATTAGTCAATTGACAACACAGCAGAGAAAATTCTTTGGTCATGATGTCATTGGTGTCTATTGACTGGAGTAACAATTTTTGACAGCTAACTCCAGTAAATTATCAAGTATACTTCTTAAAAATCTACAAATTCATGGATCTGCACAAAATACAAATTTATATTTTATAAATTAGAAGCAATTTTGTTTAACCCTATATGTTACTACTGGACTGGGATTTCTGGTAGTGCTACCTAGTGGATTCAGGGGGAAGTAACTGTCTTTTGTGGTCGGGTGTAATAAGCAGTTTTAACAGACCTTTGCTCAAATTAGTGAGCCCTAATCAAAGTAAACACCCAACAGAGTACTTCATCAACTCAATGCACTCCTAAATACCCTAACCTGATAGCCATCCATATGGGGAAAAATATAGCTTTTTATCCACTATGGTTTAATGTTTTTGGTATAAATTGACTTGTGAAAAGTATTACCAGTTGCAAACAATAATGATGATGGCTTTTAAAGAGTTTGTAATCTTGTTACATTTAAACCACAAGATTCTGACTCACAACAGATCATTCTCAAGGAGCTCAGCTGAATATATAATAAGCTAGTTTTCGCTAAGTACCTAGGTAACTACCAATCAACCATCTTACCAAAAAATCAATTATTTCAGCATCATGATTCAATTTTTATGTAAGTTAATTAGACAATACTAGCCATGGTGTTTTTTGGAGTTGTTTCAAACACAAGTAAAATTAGATCATGAAGCATTGGTAAAGTAGCATCACTCATAGTTAAGACTAGCAAAGCTAACAGTAATTAAACAAACCTTATCATAACAGATAGACTAATAAGTAGAAATATTCATTTGATTCAAACACTGTATCAAAGGTTAACCTCATTGTTGATCAAATGGAAATCTTTCCCCATCCACTATGCTCAGAGATATTGAGTCATGCACACAAGTTATGGCCATGGTTCTGTTACCTTATAACATTTTATTTTTGACATTGATTAAGGTACAGGATTTTCAGAAGCTCTAATTGGTTGTTGAGTGGAGATCTCTGAACTGATGAACCAGAGTCCCAACAAGGATTTCACAAACTGGAGGCCAGGAAACCAAACCTGAGAAAAGTTAGGAGTCACTGATGAAACTACCTGAGTCCCAGTATTAAAATTGAGATTACCTTGAATATATAACAATAGAATATCATAGTACACTGTAGTAATAAAAAATTACTGCTACACAATGTACTAGCCCACCATATTCATTTGTATTCAGTCTAATAAATAAATAAACTGATATAAATAAACAGTTCAAATTAACTGAGATTCATTGAGGAAAAAGACAATTTGAACAATAAGCTAACTGTGATATGCTTGCTATAAAAGTTAGAACTTACTTTTATTTTCTCAAAACCATAATAGTCATTTGTAGTACAAAGTGAAGCAATATTAAAAATGATGATAAAAAGGATACTGTTTTTAGCGATTCTATTATTTTATCTTACTTTTGACTTGTAAAACAAAAACAGAAATGTTTGTAATCTGCCCAAAATAGCCAATTTTTAATAAAATTTTAAAACCTCATATTAAAATGTTAACTTGCTCAAATAAGGATATTAGAGAAGGTATATTTGCTGTGTGTATATTAATTGTTCTTTAAGTTGTAATCTAAAAACTGTAAGCTTACACTATAGCTGTAAAAGACATTG